>JBBPBX010027019.1:0-18497 GCA_038048925.1 Garcialebias charrua
TCCAGTTTTAGCTTCTCTCCACTGGTTCTCTGTCAAATTCAGAATTGAATTAAAAAATCTTACTTTTAATATACAAAACTCTCAACAACCTAGCTCCATCTTATATTACAGATCTTATTGTTCCATATTTTCCTTACAGAGCACTTTGCTCTCAGACTGCAGGCTACTTGTGGTTCCTAGAGATTCCAAAAACAGAATGGGAAGAAGATCTTTCAGTTATCAGGCTCCTCTCTTGTGGAACCAACTTCCAGTTTCTGTCCGTGAGACTGACACATTGTCCAGTGACTGGGATTAAGACGTTCCTTTTAGATAAATCCTTTAGTTAGGGTTGGCTTGTTATGCTGCTAGGTTTAGGCTACTGGAGGACAATTTACCCCATTTCCTTAAATAATTTGCTAAAATTGAATAGTTTTCATTTGATACTATTTCTATCTGAACATGTGATTCTTGACCTGCCATTGTGTATCTGTTCCTCTCAAACCCAGCCGGTTGAAGCAGATGACCACTTGTCCTGAGTCTGGTTCGGTTAAAGGTTTCTTCCTCATGAGGGAGTTTTTCTTTCCACTGTCACCTTCATGCTTGCTCAAGATGAGAGTTCTGTGATGGAGTTAAACTCAAAGCAGTCTGCTCCTCAGATAAATAATGTTACAATATTACCAGCCTTTTATGGTGGCAGAAGATAATCATGCTATTCATGTGTAAAACCATCATAAATGACTAGTTTTTTCTGTTTTTCTGTTTACTCAGAAATCCAAGCCAACAGCGTTTTGCTTTCCCAATATTTACCACGCGCCTAAACTGTTTATGGCTGCCGTGTGTGTGTGTGTGTGTGTGTGTGTGTGTGTGTGTGTGTTTGCGCACTGTGGCATATAGGGACAAACTGAGTGTGTGTGCACTGGTGTGATAATTGATGCAGCTCAGTTGTGGTGCTGTGGATTTGCTCTTATTAAGATCATGAGGAGCGAGTGAAACTGTGGAAGTTGGAGAATCTGTTGTCTCCTGCAGAAAGGTGTGCTTCACTGAAAAACAGTTTGACGCAGCGAAGGAAGGCTTTCCTCCTCTAAATCAATAAATGTGAAATGTTTTGGTAAGAAGCCAACCCTTTACAGAAATCGTTTATGTGCTTGCTTCCGAGGTATACCTTCTTTCTTTATCATAACATATTCACAAATTTATTGATGCAAAGACAAAAAAAATAGGAACCGGCTCGTAAAAAATCAATAGACAATGTTTTTTAGAAAAAAAACTTTTTTAGATTTTTCTACCTGGATTATTGAGCATGCATCAGGGCAATAGACAATGTGTTTTGAAGCTCCTGTCCTTATGGAGACTAAAAGAAAAGAAAATTATTGTTGCCAAATGACTGCATTTTTCTTGAGCAGGACTGGAAGGAGAGAACAGAAGTATAGCAAGCAACCATAAAGATGAGATTCAAATGAGCTGGACTTGTGAAAAAGACTAATCTGATCCACTTTAGTTACAGTTGTATAAAAGGAGCAACTGTATGGTAGTACGGTGGCCCTGAGGTGTAAATGAACAACATAAAATTAAAAAAATACTGTAATTACATTAGGCCAAACCAGAAAGTGGGGGTTTTGTGTGTGTATTTTTTTTTTTTTTACTTTATTAACAACATAAGCAGAACAACAGAACAATGTACAGTACAAGAAAGTTAATTCTCAATAGTCCAGGTATCAAATCCGCTCATTCTCAATCAGTTCATCTGGACAGTTTCTTTTTAGCAGAAACGTTTCACCCTCACTCCAGAGGGCTTCCTCAGTCAGAGTAGTCCAAAGCACACTGAAGTTAACCCACCAAGTAAGCAACTTATGTGGACCAACCAGTTTGCTGTAGCCAAGATGGTTTCTGGGGGCGTGTCCCTCGTCGACTCCTCCCAGGCAGGCAGACATGTCCAAAGTGGTTCAAGACAAGAAAGTTAATTCTCAATAGTCCAGGTATCAAATCCGCTCATTCTCAATCAGTTCATCTGGACAGTTTCTTTTTAGCAGAAACGTTTCACCCTCACTCCAGAGGGCTTCCTCAGTCAGAGTAGTCCAAAGCACACTGAAGTTAACCCACCAAGTAAGCAACTTATGTGGACCAACCAGTTTGCTGTAGCCAAGATGGTTTCTGGGGGCGTGTCCCTCGTCGACTCCTCCCAGGCAGGCAGACATGTCCAAAGTGGTTCAAGACAAGAAAGTTAATTCTCAATAGTCCAGGTATCAAATCCGCTCATTCTCAATCAGTTCATCTGGACAGTTTCTTTTTAGCAGAAACGTTTCACCCTCACTCCAGAGGGCTTCCTCAGTCAGAGTAGTCCAAAGCACACTGAAGTTAACCCACCAAGTAAGCAACTTATGTGGACCAACCAGTTTGCTGTAGCCAAGATGGTTTCTGGGGGCGTGTCCCTCGTCGACTCCTCCCAGGCAGGCAGACATGTCCAAAGTGGTTCAAGACAAGAAAGTTAATTCTCAATAGTCCAGGTATCAAATCCGCTCATTCTCAATCAGTTCATCTGGACAGTTTCTTTTTAGCAGAAACGTTTCACCCTCACTCCAGAGGGCTTCCTCAGTCAGAGTAGTCCAAAGCACACTGAAGTTAACCCACCAAGTAAGCAACTTATGTGGACCAACCAGTTTGCTGTAGCCAAGATGGTTTCTGGGGGCGTGTCCCTCGTCGACTCCTCCCAGGCAGGCAGACATGTCCAAAGTGGTTCAAGACAAGAAAGTTAATTCTCAATAGTCCAGGTATCAAATCCGCTCATTCTCAATCAGTTCATCTGGACAGTTTCTTTTTAGCAGAAACGTTTCACCCTCACTCCAGAGGGCTTCCTCAGTCAGAGTAGTCCAAAGCACACTGAAGTTAACCCACCAAGTAAGCAACTTATGTGGACCAACCAGTTTGCTGTAGCCAAGATGGTTTCTGGGGGCGTGTCCCTCGTCGACTCCTCCCAGGCAGGCAGACATGTCCAAAGTGGTTCAAGACAAGAAAGTTAATTCTCAATAGTCCAGGTATCAAATCCGCTCATTCTCAATCAGTTCATCTGGACAGTTTCTTTTTAGCAGAAACGTTTCACCCTCACTCCAGAGGGCTTCCTCAGTCAGAGTAGTCCAAAGCACACTGAAGTTAACCCACCAAGTAAGCAACTTATGTGGACCAACCAGTTTGCTGTAGCCAAGATGGTTTCTGGGGGCGTGTCCCTCGTCGACTCCTCCCAGGCAGGCAGACATGTCCAAAGTGGTTCAAGACAAGAAAGTTAATTCTCAATATTAACTTTCTTGTCTTGAACCACTTTGGACATGTCTGCCTGCCTGGGAGGAGTCGACGAGGGACACGCCCCCAGAAACCATCTTGGCTACAGCAAACTGGTTGGTCCACATAAGTTGCTTACTTGGTGGGTTAACTTCAGTGTGCTTTGGACTACTCTGACTGAGGAAGCCCTCTGGAGTGAGGGTGAAACGTTTCTGCTAAAAAGAAACTGTCCAGATGAACTGATTGAGAATGAGCGGATTTGATACCTGGACTATTGAGAATTAACTTTCTTGTCTTGAACCACTTTGGACATGTCTGCCTGCCTGGGAGGAGTCGACGAGGGACACGCCCCCAGAAACCATCTTGGCTACAGCAAACTGGTTGGTCCACATAAGTTGCTTACTTGGTGGGTTAACTTCAGTGTGCTTTGGACTACTCTGACTGAGGAAGCCCTCTGGAGTGAGGGTGAAACGTTTCTGCTAAAAAGAAACTGTCCAGATGAACTGATTGAGAATGAGCGGATTTGATACCTGGACTATTGAGAATTAACTTTCTTGTCTTGAACCACTTTGGACATGTCTGCCTGCCTGGGAGGAGTCGACGAGGGACACGCCCCCAGAAACCATCTTGGCTACAGCAAACTGGTTGGTCCACATAAGTTGCTTACTTGGTGGGTTAACTTCAGTGTGCTTTGGACTACTCTGACTGAGGAAGCCCTCTGGAGTGAGGGTGAAACGTTTCTGCTAAAAAGAAACTGTCCAGATGAACTGATTGAGAATGAGCGGATTTGATACCTGGACTATTGAGAATTAACTTTCTTGTCTTGAACCACTTTGGACATGTCTGCCTGCCTGGGAGGAGTCGACGAGGGACACGCCCCCAGAAACCATCTTGGCTACAGCAAACTGGTTGGTCCACATAAGTTGCTTACTTGGTGGGTTAACTTCAGTGTGCTTTGGACTACTCTGACTGAGGAAGCCCTCTGGAGTGAGGGTGAACGTTTCTGCTAAAAAGAAACTGTCCAGATGAAGTTGCTTACTTGGTGGGTTAACTTCAGTGTGCTTTGGACTACTCTGACTGAGGAAGCCCTCTGGAGTGAGGGTGAAACGTTTCTGCTAAAAAGAAACTGTCCAGATGAACTGATTGAGAATGAGCGGATTTGATACCTGGACTATTGAGAATTAACTTTCTTGTCTTGAACCACTTTGGACATGTCTGCCTGCCTGGGAGGAGTCGACGAGGGACACGCCCCCAGAAACCATCTTGGCTACAGCAAACTGGTTGGTCCACATAAGTTGCTTACTTGGTGGGTTAACTTCAGTGTGCTTTGGACTACTCTGACTGAGGAAGCCCTCTGGAGTGAGGGTGAAACGTTTCTGCTAAAAAGAAACTGTCCAGATGAACTGATTGAGAATGAGCGGAATGTACAGTACACACACAATGGAGGTACGGTTAGCAGACTAGCCTTTAGCCTGTAGAAATGGAGAGCTATGTTTTGTTCATGCTTAAAGAAAACTATATGATGCCGGAAAAACTCGGCAGTATCTTCAAGGAAATAAGTTTTCTTGATATACATTTTATTTTAGTTTTACATTTCAGTTTTACTGGCGCTGCATTAGTAATACCTGCTAACTGTAACTCTGTTGTGTATGTACTGTACATTGCTCAGTTGTTCTATGTTGTCCATCCATCCATTATCTTTTACCTGCTTCTTCCATTTTTGGGTAACGGGGGTTGCCGGTGCACATGTCCAGCAATCAAAGTGCGAGGGGCGGGGTACACCCTGGACGGGTCGCAAGTCCATCACAGGGCCACATAGAGACAAACGAGACAAACAATCATTCACTCTCTCACTCACACCTAGAGACAATTTAGAGTTACCAATCAGCCTAACATGCATGTTTATGGTCTGTGGGAGGAAACCGGAGTACCCGGAGGAAACCACGCATGCACGGAGAGAACATGCAAACTCCACCCAGAAAGGCCCCAGGACCGGGATTTGAACCGGCAACCTTCTCGCTGAGAGGCAGCAGCACTTCCAGTTGCGCCACCCTGCTGCCGTTCTATGTTGTTAATAAAGTAAATACAAAGTTTTAAAAAAATACCCCCCCCCCCCAAAAACAACAACAACAACAAAAAAAACACAATTTCCAGTTTGGCTTAATGTAATTTCGTTTTTTTGTTTTTTGTTTTTCTCCAAATGTTGCTGTGTTTTTGTTGCATAAAAAATGATATTCAGTTTTTGTTTGTTTGTTTGTTTCAATTTAGTTTATTTACACCTCAGGGCCACCATACAACAGTTTGAGGCATGGTTTCCTTTGAAATTTTTGACTAATAATTACAGCATTTTTTTTTATTTATTGTCAAAGTTCACACTAGATGCTACTGTCAATATTTCTTTTACTTTCCTGTGAGCGATAAAATGACCTCAGAACAGTACAATTAAATTTGTTCCATTTTATTTTATGTTGTAAAAGTCTAAAAGCTAAAAAGAAGAACGACTTAAACAACCCAGAATTCCACTTTTCGACTGTGTCAAAATGACTCCAACTGCTTTTAGAGATTTTAAAAAATCTGAGCTGGGTTTAATCTTCAGTGTTTACCAAATCTTGCTCCAGTCGTGGTGAAGAAGGCGTTGAACAAAGCTCTGGGTTTACTGGTCTGTCTACGTTGCAGCCCTCACTTACTGTCATGAGATGTGGATCATGACCAAAAGAATGAGATTTTGGATGCAACTTTTGATTCCTTAAAAACAAATGATGTTATAATGCAAGGTGGCCATGCTCATTTAACTTGTCCCTGTGTCACCTTTTTGTGAATGAGTATGCCTAATTGATGTGTCCTCCCTTTTCCGTCGTGATTCTCTGAAGGGACTTTAACAGGAGCAAGCTCCACCTGCTAGAGGAGTGAGAAACAGAAGCCGTTTTCGCACTGCACAGCCCTCCCCGGCCCAGCCCGGTCCGACCCAGCTTCTAACCCGTGTTCGTCTTGTTCGCATTTACCTTTTCCGGCCGGCGTCAGCCCGAGTTTTAGAACCCGACCGACGGAGGTTCTAAGCAGGCCGAGCTCCCGGGCCCAGTTTAAATAACACGAAGCGCGCACCCATATGTATGGTGCATTTCTGCCTTTCAGCGAGAGCTGAATTTCATTAAAATATAACTACAGAAATAAAAACTACTAAAAAAATATGTGTTAGCTGAATATATATATTAGTGTTTCTGAGTTAAATTTTTGTTAATAACTGATTACAAATGCTTATTTTAGAACGTAAATAACAGAAGCGCGCACCCATACAGAGCATTTCCGCCTTTCAGCGCGAGCTGAATTTCATTGAAATATAACTACAGAAACGCCTAAAAAAATATGTGTTAGCTGAATACGTATATATATTAGTGTTTCTGAGTTTAATTTTTGTTAATAACTGATTACAAATCAGCTTATTTTAGAACGTAAATAACACCAAGCGCGCACACAAGAACTCCCCACCCACTTCAAGGCGGCTCTCCGCACAATGCGAAATGAGCGGGGGCGGGCCAGGCTGGGCTCAGGGGCAACCCGGGACGTGCTGGGCCGGGGAGGGCTGTGCAGTGCGAAAATGGCTAGAGAGGAGAGGCCTGAGGTGTTGGTCTGTCTGATGGTTGCTGTTTGTCCTTCTCTAAGCTCCTTGATAGACACCTTGATAGACACCTGCCTGACACCCTGTCTCCTTTTGCTGTATAATGGGATTTTTCAACAGTCTTTATTTCCCAGTTTTTGGCTGGTTAGTTTCATGGCCCATAAGGGAAGAAGGGAGCAGCTGGAATTCGACAGTCAACTGCTGTTCGCTTCATTTTGGCGGGGGCTCTCAGTTCACTTTTCTGTCTAGATGACTGGGTTTATTAAAGTATATCTTTTAAAATGGTCCGATTGTCTGGACTACATATGGATCCTGTGGGTGACTCTTGGAAATACAAACCCTAAAACAAAATCTGAGAGATCAAGTCAAATTTATAGATTTCTATTAAACTAGATAGCTTTGGACAATATATAGATAATCCAGAGAAGAGACACTGCCCATCCACATCATCAGCTGTGGTTCAGGCATCTAATTAAAATGCCTCCTGGGCGCTTCTTTCTGGAAGTTTTCCAAGCACGCTCCACTGGTGGGACCCCAGGGCAGACTTGCTGGAGGGATTATGGATCCTCTCTAGAGCACCTTAGGATCCCCCAGGAAGAGCTGGAGAGCGTTGTTGGAGAGAGAGGAGTCTGTTTCCTTCCCGGACCTGATGTCAACAACCACAGACAGCAGAAAATCGACCGATGGACTCGAGCTTTTAATCAAATTTTTGCATTCTCTAACTAAAATAATTAAGATTTTTGTTTTAACAAGGTGGTAACAAGATGAATGATTCTTAATGTAATATTTTCTTTAAGACAAATAACTAAGTTATGGTTTATTTAATGAAGTAAACTTCCTAAAATTCACACATCAAGTTATCATAATGGTACATTTATAGTGAATAGATGTGACATTTTCTTTAGCTAATATGACAGTAGTGTTTCTGTTCAAGGTTACATGCCTGTTTCATTCGAGAGGGGTTTATTTGATTTGAATGAGAAGAAGAGGTATAAATAGTCTATCAAAGGAGGATCTCACTTCAGTTTCTACGTGCAAAGATAAGTTCTTGTTCAGAGAGATGTTACCTGCTGGGAGAGTTAAATCTTTTCATCAACTGAGTGGAAAATCCACAATTAGTTTAGGACATTATCCCAATCTGAGTTACACATTCTTATTTTAAAATACTCGAAATTCTTGTTATGGAGTGCACAATTATTTCACGAGCACAAAAGACTCAAATTGATATTTTGTTCTTTTTTTGTTCTTTTTTTTCAATCGTTGTGAATGTGATGTCTTTTGCACGGAGCCAGTTTGTGATGCATTATTCAGTATCCTGTCCTCTCCATATGCAGACCTTAGCTTTAGAGTTTGATTTCTCCTGGATTACAGGACACGTGACAGAGGTGCATATGACAGATGAACATTTTCTGACAGGAACTTCTTCAAAAGCCAATCCCCGAATCCCCCTTTGATCTCAGCAGTCTGCATAATTTAAGAAAAATCTATTAAAGTGGCACAGTCTCGCATTAAATATGAGCCAAAGGAATCAGAACAAAAACCAGTAACCAATTTAAATTGCTCTGTTTTGGCTGATGCTTTGGTGGAATTGACAAAAATGTTAAAGTTTTTGTATTTGCTGAAAGCATTTGTTAATAAAAATAGCATTCCTTGAAGGAATGCATCACTCATGTAGCCTTTCAAGGCAAAGTTTTTTACAAAGATTATCATCAATCTGAATGACTCCACTACAAACACCAAGATTAAGCTTGATTATGAAATTGACTTTCATAAGGAAGTCTTGTGTTTGCATTTATGTTTGTATGCACAACCAGTTATTACTTTTGATTAAGACAGAAACAGTATGAAAACTATTCAATTTTACCAAGTTATTTAAAGAAATTACCGGGGTAGGTCAATTTATCCTCAGTAGTCTAATCTAAAGGCAGCATAACAAGCCAACCCTAATTATAGGATTTATCAAAAAGGAAAGTCTTAATCCCAGTCTTTAAACTGGACAATGTGTCAGCCTCACAGACAGAAACTGGAAGTTGTTTCCACAAGAGAGGAGCCTGATAACTGGAAGATCTTCCTCCCATTCTGCTTTTGGAAACTCTATAGGGACCACGAGTAAGCCTTCAGTTTGAGAGCAAACAGCTCTGTTAGGAAAATATGGAACAATAAGATCTCGAATATAAGATGGAGCAAGGTTGTTGAGCACTTTGTAGGTTAGAAGTAAGATTTTATTTCAATTCTGGATTTGACAGGGAGCCAATGGAGATAAACTAAAACTGGAGAGATATGATCTCTCCCAGTAACTCCAGTTAAGACTCTGGCAGCAGCATTTTGGATAAACTGAAGAAATTTTAAAAGAACTATTTGGACACCCAGATCATAAACCATTGCAATGGTCCAGTCTAGATGTGACAAATGCATGAACCAGTTTTTCTGGATCATTTTTAGATAAGGTGTTTCTAATTTTAGCGATATTACGCAGGTGGAAGAAGGAGGTTCTAGTAATGTTTTTAATGTGGAGGATAAAAGACATGTCCTGATCAAAAATAACACCAAGATTTTTAACATTAGAACTGGAGGCCAGATTAATGCCATCCAAGGAGGGAAAAAGACTGAAAAATTCATTCCTAAGATGCTCAGGTCCTGAAACTAAAACCTCAGTCTTGATTGTGTACAAAAGCAGAAAATCTAGGGTCATCCAGGTTTTTATGTCTTTAAAACATGCTTGAAGTCTGAGGAGCTGATTGGATTCATTGCTTTTCATGGACAGACATAACTGTGTATCATCAGCATAACAATGAAAATTTACCCCATGTTGTTTAATAACATTACCTAATGGAAGCATATACAAGGTAAAGAGTATTGGCCCAAGAAGTGAACCTTGAGGAACTCCATGACTAACTTTGGTGTATGATGAAGATTCATTATTTACATTTACAAAGTGGAATCTATCAGACCTGGAGCGGTTTGCAGCCGAGTGTGATGCGGCCGGGATGAGGATCAGTTCCTCCAAATCCGAGGCCATGGTCTTGAGCCGGAAAAGGGTAGCATGCCCTCTCCGGGTCGGGGAGGAGGTCCTGCCCCAAGTGGAGGAGTTTAAGTATCTCGGGATCTTGTTCACGAATGAGGGAAAACTGGAGCGTGAGATCGATAGGCGGATAGGTGCAGCGTCCGCAGTGAAGCGGGCGCTGTACCGGTCTGTCGTGGTGAAGAGAGAGCTGAGTCAAAAGGCAAAGCTCTCAATTTACCGATCGATCTACGTTCCCACCCTCATCTATGGTCATGAGCTTTGGGTTATGACCGAAAGAACAAGATCTCGGATACAAGCGGCTGAAATGAGTTTTCTCCGCAGGGTGGCTGGACTCTCCCTTAGAGATAGGGTGAGAAGCTCAGTCATCCGGGAGGGACTCGGAGTAGAGCCGCTGCTTCTCCACATCGAGAGGAGCCAGTTGAGGTGGCTCGGGCATCTGGTTAGGATGCCTCCTGGACGCCTCCCTGGTGAGGTGTTCCGGGCATGTCCCACCGGGAGGAGACCCAGAGGAAGACCCAGGACACGCTGGAGGGACTATGTTTCTCGGCTGGCCTGGGAACGCCTTGGGATTCCCCCGGAGGAGCTGCTCCAAGTGGCTGGGGAGAGGGAAGTCTGGGCCTCCCTACTTAGGCTGCTACCCCCGCGACCCGACCCCGGATAAGCGGAAGAAGATGGATGGATGGATGGATGGATGGAATATCGTAGATACTTCAGCTAGCCTGGCCCTCGCCTTCCTGCACAGCTCCGCTCAATTCTCATTTCCCTTCACTGCACAGTCTGGGACTTCTCTCATTAACAACCATTTCTCCGGTAGATTTTTGTTCGGACCAATCAGAGAACAGAAGGGACGGAGTTTTGGACCCTAACCCACGCCCCCACCTGTCCCAGCGCGCAGAGCCCTATAAAAGGGCTCTGCCAGCGCGCAGTCAGCGAGCACCGGCATGTTCTCATTCAAAGCGATGCAAAGCGATGCAGAACTGTTTTATATGTGACACAAATTTATTAATTTCCCCTTCTTAATCCCTTATCTGGAGTTTTCTTTTGTTTTTTGGGCCAAAAGTCAAGTGATCGCTCGCGCCCAGCTCCTTCTTTCCCTCCGCTGAAATGAACAAGGAAATGGCTGTCACGAGAATTAAACTCGGGTTTTACGTTGCTGACAGAGTCCCATCAGATTTTCTGGTCTTCTGGTGAGCTGGACCAGCGATCCATGGTTTTATTGTATTTTATTAAAACGTTTTATTAACATATAAACACAGAATTTGCGCAGCGAGAGAAAAGCTGCAGCAGGAGGCGGAGCAGTTGTCAGTCAAGTTCACCAGAGCACGGGGGGTGGCTCTGAGGGGAGGGAGCAGAATGCTTTCCCTGTTCAAAATATCCAATGGTTTTGTTCCTCAGCAGAGCCCACGCCTCCAGCAAGAATCGTTTCTCTATGGAAAAAGTCCAGACCCTTGTCTGAAGCGAAGTGAAGGACAGGGTGTGGTTTTAACCAGGCTAGATTCAAGCCAATTTAGAGCCGTTTCTAACATAACGTGCATAGCATGTTAAGCTAATGAGCATAAGATGTTACGCTATCGTGCATAACATGTTAAGCTAACATGTATATATAACATATTGTCACAAGAGCCAGTTTACAGAATATGTCTTATATTCCTAAAAGATTTAGGAAAGACATGTTTTATAAAACATGCTAACTATGCTACAATAAAAAAGTCTTCTATGTTATCTGTCATAAAGAACACATATTTTCCAATTCTTTATCAGAGTCAGAGTCAGAGAGTCAGAGAGTCTTTATTGTCATTTGCACCGCATGTGGTACATGTGATGAAAACGAGATTACGTACACGGGGTCCCAGTTACATCCATTTATACTGCTATTTGATTGCTTTAAAAGTCGTGATGTGGCCCTTTGAAAAAAAAAATGTTGCCCACCTCTGGCTTAGATTAAGTATTGTTCCCACTTCATACCGCACTCGTTTTTAGCGCAACATCTGTAAAAGTGACCAAGGTATGGTAGATTCTGTGTCTGCTAGGGTTGAGCTGCTGTGGTGACCGTATTGAATCAAGCTGACTCCAGAAGTCAATCAGACATAGCTGTGCATCCTAGGATGACTTCCTGTGAATTTCATCAAAACCCATCAAGCGGTTTATGAGATATTTTGCTTACAGACGGATTAACAAACCCACACACTATCAGTTACATTTTTCTTTCATGGTGTTGGGGTGGTATACTGTTTCCACTTCATTCTTTACTTGTGCAGAGAAGTTAAAAAAGGTGATGTAAAGGGTTTTCAGCTGAATTAATTCTCCACTGGTGCGGCTGAAACGACACACACCAAGCTTTCTTACACCCCAGCTGCATGTTAAAACTAAATGCTTGTAAAAGCTAAAACCAAATGTCCTCCTGGGTGAGAGAGGGCAGGTGCTCAGCTGCGGCTGGCAGCTAATTTGTATGTTCTTTGCATATATGTGTACAGATGTCTGCGTTGGAGTAATAAAGTGTGAAATCCACTTCAGCCGTCAGCCAGCCGTCCCACTCGTAATGAGATGCCGGAGTCAGGTCATCCACGAGCAGGAGGGCTGGGAGGTGGAAGCCCAGCATCCACACAAACATCAGCATCCACTCACCTGTTGACTTCATTTTCAGGAGGTCTCTGCCTCACTTTTTTAATCCCATACTTTTGATTAATACAAGTGCATTTAGTTGTGCGTGCAGATACACACAGGTTGCACACAGTTTCAAAACTGAAAACTTTTTTTTGGCGTTGTTTTTGAGAGAATATTTGAACTCTTCCCTGCTGTGACAAATTGCAGACCAGCAGGCCTGATGGGGGCAGTGTGGCTCTGTGCTGCAAACAAGTGGGAGAAGAGATAAAAAGAGAAAGATGATTCTATTTCACCCTTTTAGCAATAGTTTCACACGGTACACCCCCTGCCGTGCTTCAGTCAAATGCACATCTTAAGACCAGGACTTCTGGGTGTCACTCACTTCCTTTTGTTGCTGCTGCAGGCTCTCAGAAACACTTTTCATCATGAAAGAGCATCAATCCTATTCAAACGTTGCTTGGAGAATCTAAATCTACAACAACTCTAGAATTCACCTTAATGCCACATAACATAACACATCTTCTCTTCTTTTAGGGTGGTTTCCATGAGCATTCTTCTGTGCGTCATGTTTGAGCAGAGCAGGCACCTGTCCATTTCAGAGCTCATCAGCATTGACATGTGCTCAACTCCCAGCTGAGGTTTTCTGAAGGTATTGTGGAGAGACACATGGAGGGCAGAGGCAGGAGATGCTGGCTGTGACAACTGGCTGTGCATCTGTGACAGATGTGCACGTGGAAAACATGTCAGGGGTGTGCACGCATCAGTGACCGGCCCCAACCAGGTGAATGCGTGTTCACCGTGCGGTGCAACCCTGGAGCCATTCCTTCATGCATGACTTGAATGATTTTAGAAGACGGCTTTAGTTTGTACTGTCTGATGCAAACATGCACGCGTGAGTACTCCTGTGAGTACTATGTTCGTGTGAGTACTGTGTTTGTGTGAGTACTGTGTTTGTGTGAGTACTGTGTTTGTGTGAGTACTGTGTTCCTGTGAGTACTGTGTTTGTGTGAGTACTGTGTTTGTGTGAGTACTGTGTTTGTGTGAGTACTGTGTTTGTGTGAGTGTTCGTGTGAGTACTGTGTTCGTGTGAGTACTGTGTTTGTGTGAGTACTGTGTTTGTGTGAGTACTGTGTTTGTGTGAGTACTGTGTTCGTGTGAGTACTGTGTTCGTGTGAGTACTGTGTTTGTGTGAGTACTGTGTTTGTGTGAGTGTTCGTGTGAGTACTGTGTTTGTGTGAGTACTGTGTTTGTGTGAGTACTGTGTTTGTGTGAGTACTGTGTTTGTGTGAGTACTGTGTTCGTGTGAGTACTGTGTTTGTGTGAGTACTGTGTTCGTGTGAGTACTGTGTTTGTGTGAGTACTGTGTTCGTGTGAGTACTGTGTTCGTGTGAGTACTGTGTTTGTGTGAGTACTGTGTTTGTGTGAGTACTGTGTTCGTGTGAGTACTGTGTTTGTGTGAGTACTGTGTTTGTGTGAGTACTGTGTTTGTGTGAGTACTGTGTTTGTGTGAGTACTGTGTTTGTGCGAGTACTGTGTTCGTGTGAGTACTGTGTTTGTGTGAGTACTGTGTTCGTGTGAGTACCTGTACTGTGTTTGTGTGAGTACTGTGTTCCTGTGAGTACTGTGTTCATGTGAGTACTGTGTTCATGTGAATACTGTGTTTAGAATAAATTCAAAATGTTGGTGCTTTTAGAAGTCTGTGGTTTTTAAGCAATAATAATAATAATAATGAATTTAATTTATAAAGCACTTTTCATTAATGAAAATCTCAAAGTACTAGCAAACACAGGTTTAGTTCAGATCGGTTATAAAGGGAATAAATAATCAGTATGGTACATACCTGTTGCAGATAGCTCTCTGAGCAAGCTCAGTTTGGACAAATAAAGATTAATTCTTACCAAAGTGATGAGATAATGACTAGTCTGAGCTGAGCCAAGACAGAAATGGGTAGTTGACTTGTCTATAAAAACTTCTTCCTCCTCTTCTTCTTCACCACAGTAGATATCTGCCTCCAAGTCCAATTCCCACCAGCAACCTGCTGATTACCAGCGTTGGAGGTGATTGTTGTGAATATGGACTACAGCTGCTCTGGTCAGGCTGTTGTATGAGCTTCGTGTTTGTTTTGGCAGCTGTTGATAGCTGTCCGTGCACACACTACAGTATTTTGAAATAATCTACATGGCTGTCAGTTTCACATTTCATGGTTATTTTTGCAGCAGTCTTATAATATTCCTACTGTAAGATCTCCAGTTTGCCCCTGAAGTGCAACAATTAGCTGCTACAAATACAGAAAAATACAAATTAAAAATAAAGCTAAAGACACACAAACTTCTCGTGAGACAACTTCTGTTGTGACTTGGCACTATACAGTATAAATAAACTGAATTTAAACTGAATTAATGTGAAATTTTGGTCATTTTACCGTGAGGCATATGTAGCGCATATTTTTTACGTTTCCTGTGTGGTTCCCTTTCAGTCTGGTCTCTCGGTGCAACATACTTGCTATGGGAATTGCGCGCCCACGCGATTACCTGAAGGAATATACTCACGCCTTTACGGCTATGGCGTCACCGCCGCGCCAGAGGCCCCGCCCGCTGGGTACTTAAGCGGCTGATGCCCATCCATCTTCCTCTTTTTTGCCCTTCACCTCGCTAAACCTGAACTACCTCTTCGCGGGACTTCTCTGTTGCTCCATCGCTCAACTTGAGGTGAGCTTGCTCCCTGCACAGAGCGCACAGAGAATTATTCCTGCATATTGCTGGACTAGCGAAAGCTAGTCCGGCACATTTTCTCTTAACCCCGAAGTTTTTCTCTCCTCTCTCTACAGATTGCTTCGCTCGACGGCGCTAACTACGCCACAAGAAAGAAAAAAAAAGCTACTTCGCGAGCTAGCCAGCGAAAGCGACGCGACGGAGGAGACATTTCAAGGAAAAAGAAAAAAGATTCTGGAAGGACTCGCTCGCCTTATCTCGGACATGCCTACGGAGAAAGGAAAGCGAAAGGCGAGACTTCCAAGGAAAACCAGCGGGACGACGAGCCCAACTTCGTGCGCCTGTTCCAGTGGATGCGGTTTCTCCCTCGTGGCGACGGACACCCATGAGGCCTGTCCAGTCTGCCTGGGAATGTTTCACGCAAAAACAGCGCTGGATACGCCTGACTTTTGCCCACACTGCAGCCTGATGCTGGATGCGGTGCTACGGCACCAGGTTGACCTCGTCGCCAAAGCCATGGGCAATTCAGCAACACCAGTGGACGCGGACACCACGGAACCCCTCACTCCCACGCCGGAGCTTGAGAACATGGCTCTACATGACAGCACACGAGTCGAATGGGGTGACAGCCCTGACGTGCTGGCTCCTATGGTGGACCTAACAGTCTAGTTCGACACCCGAGGCATGATGAACGAGGACGAGATCTCGATTTCAGCCTTGGGTGAATTTTTAGCGGAGGACGCAGACGTGGAACTGGAGGATCAGGGTGAAGATCTCTCCCAGACCCCGGTACCCGTGCTCCCAGAAACCGACTTTTCCATCCCTGCTCTGTTCGACATGTGCCACAGGGCAGTGGATACGCTGCACATCCCATGGCCCGAGCCTCCGCCTCGCCAACAGGTCACGAGGCTGGTAGGAAACTATTTTTACTCGAAGCAGCAGGCCGCCACGAGGCAAAGGATGCCCGTGTTCCCGGACATCCTCACATAACTGACACGCACTTGGACTCAACCAAGATCCCCCATGCTCCTTCCCCTCTCACAGTTCCTCGACGTAGATGGGATGGATGAGGTGGGAATAGCTAACGTGCCTCAGATTGAGGACACACTAGCGTCTCACCTGGCTCCTAAGTCATCCGGGACAAAACCAACTCTCCCCAGCAAGGCTTGTCGAGCTTCAGCGTCTCTACTCGAGAAGTGCTACAGAGCTCAGGGACTCGCGGCGCGCACCATGAACGCGTCCGCGTTGATGCAGGCTTACCTAGCGGAAAAGCTGCAGCAGCTGCAGGTAACAACGGACAAGCAGGTGGCCGCCGACTTGCTGGACGAAGCCCGCAGAGCAACAGACTTTGTGCTCCGTATGAAGGGGACAGCTGCTGTTGCACAAGGTAGGGGCATGGCAGAAGTGGTCATCGCGATTCGCCACCTGTGGATGACTTTAACGGATCTCCCTGAGGGACAAAAGGTGCCTTTTCTCCACCACTCGATAGAGCCGACGGGATTATTTGGTAAAGCTTTGGAGCGAATTCAGACCAAGCTGGACCAAAGACGCAGACAGGCGGAAGCTCTCCGGGTGGGCATTCCCCGGAGAAGCTTCGCCCCCCCAAGGGAGTCTGCTGGAAGCAGACCTGCGCAGTCTCGACACCACTCGGCAACGCGTGCCCCACCGCAGAAGCGGCCAGCATACGAGGAAGAGCCCCGGCAGAGACCCCCGCTGGGCCAACCTTGCACCGAGCACGCATGGAGCAAAAACAGGTTTGTTCCCCGCCAGGCAGCCAAACACAGGGCCTCCTCGGTGAACCAGGACACCAGACAAAAACGTGCCTGATGAACCAGGTCCACGTTCCCACATTACACGATCACCCGCCCACGTGGTACTGGGAATGATCCCTTTATGTCCAGACTTTACTTGTAACATGGTACAAAAACTGGTAAATCTATTCTATACACAAATCATGCTCTCTCTGCTGTGAGTGACATAGAATCATGTACGTCTTTGCACATAAGCACGAATAAAGCTCATGAAACAGCCCCTCTCTGTTTTATTGACTCTCAAAAAATAAAAAATAAAAACACAAATAACTTCAGCAGAACAGGTCCCTCTGGCCTGCCAACCATCATAAAGGGAGGGGGGCATTTTCCCCCCTCCCTCACGGCCCATGGGGTATTAGCCTAATCAATAAACCCCTGCAGGGTGCCTCTGATTTGTAAGCAGACAGGCAGTAAGCAGACACAGAGGTATCTGTAAGCACCCCCCACACCCCTCACAGAGACAGGTGAGGAGGGTCACGTGCTCAAGCCCTGGCTCCATTGTGAACGACGGGGCAGCCAATACACTAACCAGATGAACACGTGACATGTCTGCACCTCAGGGAGGCATGCCGACAGAATCTAATGATGGGGGGGCTACATCAGATGCCCTCAGGTAGCCACAAGCTTCACACCTTCACAGCAGCAATTGTGTTCAAGCTGCTGTGCATATAAACAAATCAAAGCTGAATCAGATCTCCCTTCCTGTTTTTCGAAGGGGACTGGGCTCTCTATCACCAAATAATCTAAAGTCTGCCAAACTAAAAGGAGTGTCTCCACGTTCTCACGTTGCAGCTGCCCCTTTATTATTAACGAGGGACACGCAATGTCCAAGCAGTAATCAGACAGCTCGTGACCTTCCTCTCTGTGCTGATCCAGCTCTGCTTTCAAACAAAATTCTCCCAACGGGTGAGACACAAACCACGGTCGGTTTGCCTGGTTCCAACGCTCTGTTAAGGCCAAGGACCAGTAAACTGGACCATTCCAAAAAACGGATTGGAGTCAGGAGGTCTGCTCGTTTACAAAACTCGCAGTCTCCCAGTCTCATGACCCCAAACTTGGAGGGGGAAAATAGACTTTTTGCTCCAACTCTGCCTAATATGGATGACAGGTTACATCTGCCCTCGATTACCTTCGAGCAGAGCAGCCTGGTAGCACATCAGCAAGGAAGCCCTCTTCCCAGCTTGGTTGACACCCAGGGGTTCACAGCCTCCAGGGCCCTTGGGAGAGAACTGGATGCACCAACTGCTCTCCTTCAGGGCCAAACTATGTCACCAGAAGGGGCAGTCCTGCTGCTTAGGCCAGGAACTGACAAAATTTCAGCTTGTTGGCAGAAAAGAACAAGCTGATGGTGTCAGGCCTGTCGGAAAATGTGGTAAAAACTATATAAAACGCCCGTGCTGTATCAACACAGTCTCTATATGCACAGAAGTGGCGTATTTTTGAAGCCTGGTGCTCAGAAAGAAATATTATTTCTTATG
>JBBPBX010027019.1:23110-37624 GCA_038048925.1 Garcialebias charrua
TTTTTCTCTAATAAATGCACTTCACCGAGCATTCAGCATTGAAAGGGCCATATGTGTTGCACCTCGTTCCCTCCTTCAGGGAACATGAGTTATGGTGCATAACTTTCAGTTCCCTTTCATTCGGTCTCTCGGTGCAACACAATTGCTATGGGAACGTAATTCCTTCACGCCCTTGAAATGCTCAGCAAAATGCATGTGAAAAGAGCAAGAGACCTATTACGCCACTGGCAATCAGATGGCAATGTGGAGGTAAAAAACCCAGTACAAGCACAGGGTAACCCTCCAGGTCCCATGGGAAAAAATTTATGTACAAGAGGCACGCACGAGTCCCTCATCTGCTTCTTGAACAGACAACTACTAGGACTGTCAAAGAGGCCCATCCTGATGTTGGAGAACTGTCAGAGGAGAGGGGAACCCTTCCACTGAAGCAACTCCCAAGTAAACATAAACACCAAGGGTGTCCCTTGTGTATGTTGTTGTTGTTGCTAAGAAGGCAACTGCCATGGTATCCCTGAACTTTGAGAAGTAGAGGTCACATTGTGAACTGGCTCCGCATGGGAACAAGTCCACCGAGGTTCTTTTAACCCGTGACCAGACCTGATCCACGAGACGTGGGTTCAGTCTTCATTCTGATTCCAAAAGAGGCCCTATTGAGAGGGCATTCGCTCCGTAACTCAGTTCACTCGGAACATGAGTCATCCTGAGCGACAATAATCCTAGAGCGTACCATGTAAGCATCCTCTGTGTCAGGCCGAGGAGGACTTGGGATCTCGTCCCCCTTCCCTAGTCAATGAATGACACCGTGGTTTTGTTATCTGATTACACCAGGACGTGCTGTCCCGTAATCAGACCTTTACCGAAGAAGTATCTTGCTGACAAGAATACGGCCAACAACTCCAGGAAGTTGATGTACACCCTACTTCCTGCTCATTCCAGAGGCCTCGGGCATTCTGATTTCTGCAGACTGCCTCCTCATCCTGTTTCCAGGGTGTCCGTCGTGATAATCACACGGGATGACACCTTACCTTACGGGACCCCTTCCGTGAACACGGACAGGTCCCCCTAAGGTTCCGGGGCCCTCAGGCACTTTGAGATGATTCTAAACTTTTATCTGCTCACCCAGACGGGGGCAGGTTATATTGGTTGGTTTAGCCATGCATGCCGGACCCGCATCCTCACCAATGCGTGTGGCACACAGGGTATGGTTTCCGCCAAGAGGCCTAAAGAGGCGTTGGCACGCTTACAAGGGAATCCATTGATTCAGTTTAAACTTTTGTCAGGCAATGGCGAATCAAGGAAGCACGTTCCTCTGAGAGCCATGCCTTGTATCTGATGGTGTAGACCTGCACTCCCAGAAATATGGTAATCCGTGACGAGGTCGGGTCACTCCTTTTGTGGGTTTATGAAAAATTCGAGAGACTCCAGGTGAGAGATCACCCAGGAGTGTGACTGGGCCTGCTCCCGGCCAAAAACCAGGAGGTAATCCAGGTAGTTCATAATCCTGACTCCTTGATTCCTAAGAGGGGTCAGGGCTGCATCCAGACATTTAGTAAATGCATGTGGAGCAGTCTTCAAACCGAAGGGTAAGACTTTGTATTTATAAGTTTTCCCTTTGAAGGCAAAACCGGAAGAATTTCCTGTGCCTTCCAGACGCCCACATGGAAGCAGGCGTCTCTCAAATCCATTGTACATGCGTAGTCTCGAGGTCTCACAGACCGGAGGACCTGCCGCATTGTCAACATTTTGAAATTGAAAAATTCTTGCTTTCCTGCCCAGAGTCCTGAGATCCAAGGCCGGTTTCAGGTATTCATCTCTTTTTGGGCACCAGGAAGAACTTGAGCCCGCAACGCATCCCCTGGGAGGTGTGTCTAGTGGCTGCTTGCTTCATTTGAGTGCGGAAGGGGTGGGCTTCAAACCTTCCCGCGTACTCTGGAGCAGGCTGGTCTGCCCAGCAGAACACATCATGAGATCTGACTGTCTCAGGCAAAACTTATGTGTCCCATTGCGGTTCATAGTTTGGCCTAGTAGGTTGTGTTCCACCAAGTGGTGAGTTAAGAACCAGGGCAGTCTGTGCTCTGGAACTTTCATTCTTGTATATGCATGAAACAGTGTTTGTTTTTCATTACACATACAGTAGACGAGTTATTGTTGTTATAATATAGGTATTTAAGTAAGTAAGGTATTTAAACGCTTACGGGGCCACAATTAATGTAATAATATAGGAGTTATTGGTCATTTTACTGACTTACCTATATTTTGGATGAAAGGTCCGAGCAGGTCTTATCTGCACAAACCTTTCACCAATTCGCGAGTTCAACCTTTTTCCGGTATTAAATTGCTTTAAAGTGATTAACCAAAAATGTAATTTCACGAGAGACTTCAATTTATGTTGGTCCACCAGAAAATAGACCTTTTATTGAAATTATCATAAAAGTACATTAAACATTTGTATCGATATTAAATCTGATCTACTAAACTACGTTGACAAGAATTCAAATTAAAATCAAACAGACAGTTAGGAACTTTTCTGTTGGCACATTACTTAACAGATTAATGGCTTATGAAAAAGAAGAAATAGGAGGAAGAAGATAAGTGAAAGCTAAGTTAACCGAAGTTGATTATTTTGAGCAGACAGGGTGGCACTTTCCCATACAGGTCTCAGCTAGGCTTCTCACACGTTCAGGACACAATCAACGCCTCGTTACCTGTTGACGATACGTCTTGGAGATAAGAGTTGAAGTTTGTGGACACTAACGGACTGTGTTGTCCAGTTCACGTCCAGATGACCTCCGCGCGTGTGAGCTGATTCAGACGAGCAAGAAGCGCGCTTCTCCCGGCAGGAACAGAGCCAGCTATTGGCTGAACTTTCAAAATAAAGCTTCAGAAAACAAATTCTTTCAGAAGATGAGTGAGTGAGTTACAGTAAGCTTTACTGTAACTCCAGCTGAAACGTGGGTCTAATTGACACAATGACCGGAACGTTCCCAGCTTTTTCCAGAGGAGAAAACCAGTTGTTAGAAACTTTTCTCCTTCGACACTAAAGTTTTAAAACGGAAGTGTCCCTTTAATATGGGAGGCGGGGTCTCCCCACCTCCTGAATGGCTTATTGGTTGGTTTAACCAAATAAAGGATGGAT
Source organism: Garcialebias charrua (assembly GCA_038048925.1). NCBI lineage: Eukaryota > Metazoa > Chordata > Actinopteri > Cyprinodontiformes > Rivulidae > Garcialebias > Garcialebias charrua. The sequence continues at coordinate 26,247 of JBBPBX010027019.1, forward strand.
ATTTCATCCCATAGGCCGAAGGTCTCTGAAGGACAGTAGGAAAACTGTTTACATAAGCAGCCAGATGGACTGGCCCGTGAGATGGAGTTTTTTCTAGCTTGAAGACAAAACAGAAAAGGAAGTGAACAGCTTTAACCCTGACTCATGCCTTAGAAACAGAGTCTGCTTGTTCTGCAGAAATAAACCAGCAGAAGGTCAAACTCATGCAAGTAACAGATCATCATTAAATTGACAAAAATATACTGTTGATCAATTCTGAATTAACACACATTAAAAAGAAAGTTCAATCTGATTAATTGGTGTCCCTTAATTCAAAATAATTGTAACAAAAATAGTGTTCACTTGTGTCCTTGAGAGCTTCAAGAAAGTGTACCACTTAGAGTTTCAAAGAGATGCGGAGAGGTGTACTTAAAGGTCAAGCCTAAAATATCAGAGATGAGGTGTTCCACTACAGTCCCCCTTTTTGGAAATCATCGCCTGTCCTTGGAGATGAGTTCCAACATGAAAGGATACCACCGAATTTCTCTTACCTCTATGTAATCCAGCAAGTGAGGAAAAAAAAGGTCAAACATTTTTTTCAAAATTATACTCCCATAATGTTTTTGGAAATTCCATACTGTTCGTAGGTAATCCCATTGCGGTAAGCTTACAATCCTTTGGAAACACAGTATTTTAACCCATGGAAAACTGAGTCTGTGATCCCTTGGAAAACAAAGTCTTATAATCCACAGCGGTAATTCCACAACGATGGGGGTTATTGATTTCATCAGCAACAAATGGTTTGTTAATCAGCATGTAGAGGGGATCCCTCGATTGAAGCAGAGGAGGCGGCCCTTGGATGAAGGTTGAAGACCAACGTTGGATCAGCAGGTCCCCACATCGAAGGTTGCAGGCTGGATGGCTTCCAGTCGGTGCCACCCTGGTTCAATGTGTCATGCAATTATGTGGTTTTAGGTGGGCTTATGATTGGGATTCTACATTAAGCCTTACCTATATGCACCTGGTATGTAAGCTATCATGGATTAGATCAGCTAAAATTACCAATTAAGGGGTGGATCAATGCTGTAAAAATCAGATATAGGGATGTATACCTATAGAGTTTTTGGAGGGCTTCTGTAACGAAGGCCTCTTCTTTCAAACTATTCCTCCATTCATTATTTAGTTTAGGTTAAACTAAAATAAAAAAAATGAAAACTAGTTTGGTCTAAATGTCTGTTGTCTTTTAGACGAACGACGCAAGATTTGGTATTCCCTATAAATTTTGAAGTCTATGGCGAGACTAATCAAAATGAATAGATCTAGAATAGAAACGATCGAATCGGTTCTATCTAAATGATTGGGAGATCAGTGTAGATTATAGTACCTTAAGTAGTATTGATCTACAATGACTCTTCAAAGATTGAGATCTTTAACAAAATGAACAGCATGTTGGCATAGTTAAATCCATTTAAGTCTTCAACTTATCAACAATCAAAACCTCTTTTGGCTGGGAGTGTTCAGAAAACAATAACAACTTCAATAACAACAAAAGTAGCAATTAAGCAACTAAAAACAACGTTTCACTACGTCAAACTCACTCTGGTCGTCAGATTCCAACGTGTCACACACAAGAAAAACAGTTCTTAGCTTTATAACCGATGTCAATTAAATCCTGCAGATTTAAACGGTTGTTAAGGTTAGTTTTTGTTGTGGGTTTTATGCTTAGCGTTTCTAAGTTCTAGTTGGAACGGTTTCTTTTCGCAACTAGTATAGTTTAAACTGTTTAGTTTATTTACTATCCTGTGCTTGGACGACCTTATTTTCCCATGAAGTCTGTGAGTTTGCGAGATCTTTGTCGTTTGTGGGGTTATTGAAATCTTTGTCCTTGACATGGGCATGGCCTAACATAACCCCCCTGTGGTCATGAGGGACCACGCACACGGGTGTGGACGTCCGTCCATGGGCATGCGTTAGGATGCCTTTGTTTAGTTTAAACTGTTCACGCAGTTTATTGGGAACCTTGTACAGGAACCTTACAGGTTTCGGCCAACGTATCTCTGTACGTTTACCTCTTTCTGCATAATTCAGGTGTGTCACAACTGTTGGCACAGTCGCAAGTGTGTCTGACTGGTCAGACTGCGACGGGTCACTGTCGTTGTGGTGTACGTCTTCCCACTTCATGAATGAAGAGGTGCTCTTTGAGTCTGTAAGAACTATGTCATCTCTGAGTCGTTCTAGATTCAAATGCTCTTGAACCAAGGTATCATCGAAAGCTTGGCTGATGGCTGAATTATCTGTCCCAGAGGACAGTGCAGCGTTCTCGGTGTGTGATCCTTGGATCTCCACACCTTCTTCTACCCGTGGTAGGAAGTGTGAGCTTGCCCCCCTTTTGTTTGAGGAGGGGTCCTCAAAATCTGTAACAATGATGTCCAAGTGACTGTCAGCGTGTTGTAGACTGTCACTTTCTGGACTCAGATGTCCTTGAACCAAGATTTCACTGAAAGCTTGGCTGATTGCCGAATTACCTGTCCCAGAGAATAGTACAGCGTCCTTGGTGTGGGATCCTCGGACCTCCACACCTTCTTCTACCTGTGGCAGGTAGTGTAAGGTTGCCCCCCTTTTGTTTGAGGAGGGGTCCTCAAAATCAGTAACAATGGAGTCCAAGTGACTGTCAGCGTGTTGTAGACTGTCACTTTCAGGACTCGGATGTCATTGAACCAAGACTTCACTGCAATCTTGGCCATATGCTGAATTACCTGTCCCATAGGACAGCACAGCGTTATCGGTGTGGGACCCTTGGATCTCCACACCTTCTGCTACCTGTGGTAGGCAGTATTCAGTGAGTGCTGAAGGTGTCAGCTCGCAGAGGAGGTCCTCGTGATGGGCCAGAGTCTGGTCCAACTGTTGAGTCTCCTCTGTCTCACCTGTATTTGGAGGTTCACTTACCGGGCTTGTGGTTTGGTTGGGGAATCCCATGTGACCTCAGCCGTACCTGTTGTTAGACAGTCAGTGTCCTGACCTTGGGGAGGCACCCCAATTGGCAGTGGACTGCTCACTGTGGCCCACATTGTCTGATTGCCATAATTTATAATCGCTTCAAAGCGATTTATAAAATCTTGGCCAACCAAAAATGGAGTCTGGAGTGAGTCACGTTCAGACACATACACCGGATGGTATAGTGACATTTCGCCAATCTGCATGTGAACCATGGCTATTAGGGTTGTTCTCGTCTTTGCGGGGCCCTGTAGCTCACCATAAGTGTCTTTCACAAAGGGTATTTGCCTGACAACATCGGTAGCGGCGGTCCTTAGCTCCTCAAACAGTTCGGCTGACATGATAGACATGTCTGAGCCGCTAACCAGGAGTGCTTCTTGCGCGAGGACCCCTTCCAATGTGAGTGGCAGGTAAGCTTTCTTAGCTATCCCCCTTTTTATAAAGTTACACAGAAACCGTCTAGGTTTTTTCACGTTTCTGTTTACTTGTGACTCTGTCTGTGTAATCTTCGTCGCTGTCAGCATCATGATGGCTGTCTGCCTCATGACCTTCAGGATGTGGATTTTCAGCAATTTGTTTGCTGTCAGCATCTTGATTTTCAGGACGCTGATCATCAGCAATTTGTTTGCTGTCAGCATCTTTGTCAATGTTGACGCTGTTGTCGTCAACTGTGTGCACTGAGTCGTTGCAAAAGGTAGTGTTGCGTATCGCTTCATCAGGTTGAACAACGTTGTTTGTGTTATCATCAAGGACAACATCACACGTTGTGTCAGCTTGGTCAACCACTGTAACATTCAAATCATTTGACAAACAACTTACAACCTCAGTCACTTCCGCGCGCGGAGGCGTCGTTCCTTTAATCTGGAGCTTGTGTGACTTGGCATGTCTCGAACTGTGCAGCTCGAGGTGCAGGGGTAGGAGGGTCGCTTCTTGGGGTTACTTGTTGGGACCGACCATTGTTCAATGGTTCACGGTGCCCATGCAACCTCCTTCGAATTTCACCCACTGTGAGCCCTAGGTGAGAACTCTTTTGGTTCGATCCGAACCATCTGGGTTCACCTAGAGAGCGACCACCTACCTTTTGTGGTTCTTTGCTCATCTCAGGGTTTTCAACCTACGGTGCAGGAGGAGCAGAACTCCCTGTGAGCCGATCAGAGTCACTGTTCCAGCTGGACACAATCTGTGGTTTGTTATCATGACAATCCTGTTTACTCTCGCACTCTGTAGGAGAGGGAACCTCTTCTATTTTCTGCGAGTGGGATGTGACCTCTTGACCTGGGCATATCACTGAGGGTGTCCTAGGTAGTATCCTTGTCTCAAAAACCCACGCAGCGTAATCTTTTATCTTTTCCATGGTATTCGTTTTGCAATCAAACGTTAAGCGAACACATTTCCTTTGGAAATGCATGAGATGCGTAGTGAAAAGATTTTTAAACTCCTCATCTTCCTCTAAGCCAGGGACAGTTTTGCCACCGGAGTAGGCCGAGAGGAGCCTGTCGTAGAACGACAGGGGATTTTCCCACTTATCCTGATGGACGTTCCATGCAGCCAAGTAATTAGCATACGATGAAGCAGATTCTCCCACCTTGCGATAAGCACGGGCAGGAATCACAAGGTCCCCACGCATCCATCTAGGATAGATAGGAGAGGAGGCCCCCTCAGTTGGCGCAACTGTTTGAACGTCCATCTTTGTACTGATTTTCTGTGAAAAATCAAGTAAAATGGTTCTTATTTTACAATGTGCATATAAATCATCACCTTTAATGTAGCCCTGAGTAAATCAAAACCAACCAGCCTCCAGGTTTGTGTTTCACTGTGTTCAATAAGTTCAACATTCACAGGTACCCCAATGAATTGTAAAGTTAAATACCTTTAGGCAGTGTTAACCTTATTTAGCACTTATAATGAAACAACAGTTACTAACCAACCCAATCTGATTGCTGTTCAATCACACCGACGCACACAAAGTGATCAGATTCAGATGCAAGGTGTATGAGCTGCTCAGAACTAGAGCTGTCATCGGGCCGGAAATCCACGGCCCTACCCTACCCGAGCCCTAAGTTTAATTACCCAAGCCCGAGGGAGCCCGCTGATTTCCTAGAAATCACCGCCCGACCCGACCCTACCCGATTAAAAAAAAAAACAACAACAACAAAAAAAAAAACACTACGTTTATTTATTAAGCTTTTACTGCGTTCTCCCACTCAGCAAAAGAACTTGATGTTGTTCTTCTTTGTTTTGATGGAGGAGGAGGAGGTGTGAGCGCGCTGCTCGCAGTTTGCTGTTGAAGCTTCAGGAATGTCAGGAATGCGGCAACTTGTTCCGCCGCAGAGAGAGCAGTGTGCGGACGTGAGCGTGCACCTGACGCACGTCAGCTGGTGACATAATTTTGAGCTCGTTAAAGTTAGGCCACAGAAATAATGCAACTCTCTGCAAGTCGTGGATAATAATTTTGCGCTCCAGCACTTCTGCATGTCTGCGGCGCAGAAACACCTGCTGCGGAGAGTCTGTGTGAGGACTGGCAGTGTTGCTTCAGTTTCTCATTCCAGAGACAAACCAGGTTGGTGGGATATTTGTCACCCTCCAGTTCTCTCTGTGCACGGTAAAATGGTTCGAGAAATGTCACTAAAAAGTCCAGCATGTCGGGGGAGACGCTGTCAGGCGCGCGCCGCGCGCCTGCTCTCTGGCTGAGTTGCCAATTTAGTGGCTGCGCTCAGTGCGCTGCGGTTTTCACCATCTAAATTCACTCTATTAATTATTTCCTCATCAATAAACTTACTGCCTTATATTCTTTACAAGCAGATTAAAACAATTTTATATTGTGTGCATTTTTATTTAGTTTTGTTTGTGCTGTATGATTAAAAAAACCACATCAAAGCCCGAGCCCGACCCGCGGCCCGCCAATCAAACGCAAAAATATGGCCCGAGCCCGACCCGAAGTCGGGTAGGGCTCGGGTAGGGTCGGGCTCGGGCAAAGAAACGACACCTCTACTCAGAACACATCCAAGATGTTAAATGAAATAAAAATCAGTGATTTTTATTAAATTGTCGACCCATGAGAAGATAAACACGTCGGCTATCTTTGTGCGATTTCTGTGAAAACCAAGACAAAAGATGTCTCATGTGTGTTATTTTAAACTTGCAGTCTAAAATAAACTGGGACAGACAGCTTGTTTTGCACAGAATCCAAGATAAAAGTGTCAAGTTTTATCAAAAAGCAGACATGTCTGTATTAATTTTGTGTAACTGTTCTGCCATCAACATTTGATTATATGTGAAAATCAAATGAAAGGATGCTGTGAGTCTGTTACGTCAACTGTACTCTATTTAAAAAAACAGGAAAGTTGACCTCAGACTGAATTGCATCAAACTGTAGTCAAATGCAACCAGCAACCAGCAGGGGAGGTGCACAGCGCTGGATAAGTTTATCACAGCGATTGCAATTCTCTTTCTGACCGCTATAGAGGCGCTGTTGTCACCTGTGAGCGCAGCCGTGAGCTGCTAAACATTCACATACATCTAACAACGGGTCAAAAACACCAATCAGAAAGACCTAGAGCCTTCACGTGACAAAACTCTAGAACCCCAGTCTCACAAAAGACGAAACGATGTGAGAAACATTAGTTGGACTGTGAAACTTTAAACTGCGTTTAAAATAAAAAAGGTCGGTCCTCATAAAGCAGTTGTAGCTCCCGGTGTCACGTGACCTGGTCACATGGCGATCAGTAGTATCTGAACAACTTACTCATACATCCACTAAAATCTCAAAAACACTGCGTTGAAACAGTCTTTTCAAAAGATAGTAACGGGCAAAAAGCCTGAAACTCATCTGGGACAAGCAGCTGAAGTGAAAGTTGACGAGGAGTGAGCTCCTCACCCCCTCAAGCGTCAACACTTACAGCGTAATCGACCAATCACAGCGAAGACAGAACATGCAGTTCTAAAACCCAAGTGTTCATGGGAAATGGAGTCTTCTAAACCTTACGCCACTCACGTGTGACGTGCCGTTCGAGCGGTGCGTTCACGGACCTGCGGTCGGTCGAACTTTAGCGAGGAACGGACTTTTCAACGTTCTAAAACAGTCATAAATATCGCAAAACACTGCGGTTAAGCCAGTCTTCGACGATATCACGTGCATAGAACCCAAACAACACAGATAAACTGTCATAAATGTGTGCAAAAATGAATCTGACAACCAGTAGTCTACAGAACCAACTTCTTTGAACACGACACACAATGGACCAATCACAGCGCTTCTGTAGCCGAATGTCTCGGTACCGCTAACGTTAGCTCGACCCAAAGTTCTGGACACTCTTTCACAAAATAAACGTAGAATATACCACAGAAAATACTGCTAACGAGCCCAACACATACAGGCTAGCCCCCACGCCCCCCAAAGAAGGCAGCACGCTAACTGTTGACAACAACGGACTTTACGTCACTCGGAACCGGAGGTCGGAACCGTCCGGTCCAAAACTGAGTGGGCTCACCCAAACCTCAGCCAAACACGTTGTAACAGATTTAGGTAAAATGGAGCTGCAAATGTGTGAAACAGACCTTCAACAGCAATCCGCAGATGTAATAAAAAGAAGCAGAGTCGTGACACGGCGGTCACAAAATGAGAAATGCATGTATCAGTTTGCGACACGGTACCAAACGTCTCACAAACACAGACACACAAACATCAACTGCAGCTTCAAAACAGACGTTGAAATGTGAAAGAAAAAAAATAATTCTAACGGGAAACGCACCAGACAATGCCACGATTAGCAATCTCTGTGACACCACCAGCCAGAACCATTCTATAAGTCCAAAACAGGATAAAAACTATGCCCACAAATACCGTGACAATAGACTACACAAAACACAACCTAATAACCGTTTTAGGAACGCGGACGAGCCACCATTAAATGTAATACTATAGGAGTGGTAAGGTATTTAAACACTTACGGGGCCACCATTAATGTAATAATATAGGAGTTATTGGTCATTTTACTGACTTACCTATATTTTGGATGAAAGGTCCAATCAGGTCTTATCTGCACAAACCTTTCACCAATTTGCGAGTTCAACCTTTTTCCGGTATTAAATTGCTTTAAAGTGATTAACCAAAAATGTAATTTCACGAGAGACTTCAATTTATGTTGCTCCACCAGAAAATAGACCTTTTATTGAAATTATCATAAAAGTACATTAAACATTTGTATCGATATTAAATCTGATCTACTAAACTACGTTGACAAGAATTCAAATTAAAATCAAACAGACAGTTAGGAACTTTTCTGTTGGCACATTACTTAACAGATTAATGGCTTATGAAAAAGAAGAAATAGGAGGAAGAAGATAAGTGAAAGCTAAGTTAACCGAAGTTGATTATTTTGAGCAGACAGGGTGGCACTTTCCCATACAGGTCTCAGCTGGGCTTCTCACACGTTCAGGACACAATCAACGCCTCGTTACCTGTTGACGATACGTCTTGGAGATAAGAGTTGAAGTTTGTGGACACTAACGGACTGTGTTGTCCAGTTCACGTCCAGATGACCTCCGCGCGTGTGAGCTGATTCAGACGAGCAAGAAGCGCGCTTCTCCCGGCAAGAACAGAGCCAGCTACTGGCTGAACTTTCAAAATAAAACTTCAGAAAACAAATTATTTCAGAAGATGAGTGAGTGAGTGAAACGTGGGTCTAATTGACACAATGACCGGAACGTTCCCAGCTTTTTCCAGAGGAGAAAACCAGTTGTTAGAAACTTTTCTCCTTCGACACTAAAGTTTTAAAACGGAAGTGTCCCTTTAATATGGGAGGCGGGGTCTCCCCACCTCCTGAATGGCTTATTGGTTGGTTTAACCAAATAACGGATGGATATTTCATCCCATAGGCCGAAGGTCTCTGAAGGACAGTAGGAAAACTGTTTACATAAGCAGCCAGATGGACTGGCCCGTGAGATGGAGTTTTGTCTAGCTCGAAGACAAAACAGAAAAGGAAGTGAACAGCTTTTACCCTGACTCATGCCTTAGAAACAGAGTCTGCTTGTTCTGCAGAAATAAACCAGCAGAAGGTCAAACTCATGCAAGTAACAGATCATCATTAAATTGACAAAAATATACTGTTGATCAATTCTGAATTAACACACATTAAAAAGAAAGTTCAATCTGATTAATTGGTGTCCCTTAATTCAAAATAATTGTAACAAAAATAGTGTTCACTTGTGTCCTTGAGAGCTTCAAGAAAGTGTACCACTTAGAGTTTCAGAGATGCGGAGAGGTGAACTTAAAGGTCAAGCCTAAAATATCAGAGATGAGGTGTTCCACTACATTGTTTAGTGCGCACGTACATATACTCATCTGCTTGTAGCATTTTACAAGTGAAGTCTGGGCTCAAAAGGTCAGGTTCTCGTGCTGCGTGAGCGGACAAACCTGAGGCCCTGTTCTCATTTTGGGACCAGGACACATTCAGTAGTCTGAGATTTTATTGTCGTGTGTGGATGACAACCACAGCAGACTAGTTGTTGTTTAGGGCGCGCACACACGCTACCAGCTCCTTGTAGCATTTTACAAGTGAAGTCTGGGCTCGAAAGGCCAGGTTCCCGTACTGCGTGAGCGGGCAAACCTGGGGCCCTGTTCCCATTTTGGGACCAGGACACATTCAGTAGTCTTGAGATTTTATTGTCATGTGTGGATGGCAATTTTTCTTTATTACACAGGGGTCTGAGTGTTCTTGTGTGTTTAGACGTTCCGAACCAGCTAGTCTGTGTTCCTTAAAAACACAGAAACTGGTGGTAAAAACTAGGCATTTACTCTCCTTCTGTGAGTGAGAGCGCCTATAATGGTGCAGGAACATATCCTTTCCTCTTCTTTTGCTGGTGGCCCCTTGCAGCTCCTGTAGCTTTTCTGCCTGGTGGGCCTGCGATATCGAGGCCACTTGTCCTTGTCCATCCTGCCAAGGCCCCTCAGGCCCTGAGATGGTTTAACGTCAGAGAGTCATCCATAGCCTCATGGGTGGATAAGCTCTCAGCATCATCGATGTTGCAAGGAAAAAACTACCAGGTAGTGCAGCTGAACAGGTAGCTGAAAATCCTCCTCCTGGACTGTGCTGGATAGAGTCTCCTCGTTAGCCGGGGCTAAACGTGGAGGTACTTGTGAGCCCGCTAGCGGTGCTAAGACGGGCCCTCGAGCAGCGCAGCATCAGTAAAAAACACTTCGTCATGCGATGAATTCTACCGTCGATTCGTAGGATAGCGGAAAAGGCAAAATATGAGAAGGTTAGCTAGCAAGCTAGTCCAAGCATTTTCACATACCTCATGATGGAGTCCTTCGTTGTCCGCTCGTAGCCGCGCTAATCATGTTAGCAATGCTGTCTTCCGCCGCGTGTTGTCGTGGGTGCCCCTGGTTAACCGTGGGAGCTAGCCTGATAACGGCGGAGTTATTCCGTTTCCACTCTCCTTTCTCCGGGGTCATCCGCGAGAAAATCTTCGAGGGTCCTTGCGTGTAGCATCCCAGAGCAGAGCGGACAGGCCTCGTGGGTGTTCGTTGCTGAAAAGGGGGGTATCCAGATCCACTGAAGCAGGTTCGGGAGCCGGAGCTCACGGCCAGCCAGAGTTCCTCGTCCGAGGACATCCTCTCGCCGAGCTGCTCGGGGCTGCTGGCCTGTTATTTTCGTCAGCTTAGCAGGTAGCATGCTTCACAGTTAGCGTTCGCTAACCGAGCAGTAGAAAAGCAGAAGAGAAAAAGGCACAGGAGTTGGGGCTCGCTGGCCTGCTAGTCTTCTTTGACTTTTGGGTTTTCGCATTACCTTCTCGGGAGCCGTGGCTGAGAAGAGTTAAGCCCGTTAGCAGTGCTAACGTCGTCCTGAGACGTCTCCTTCCTCGTGTCGCTTTCGCCGGCTAGCCTGCTAGTTGTTAGCAGGGTAGCGGTGTCGCGCAGTCAGCGCCCTCGAGCGAAGCGTTCTGTGGAGAGAGGAGAAGAAAACTTCGGGTGAAGAAAAATGTGCCGGGCCAGCCTTCGCCAGCCCAGCAGTCCGCAGTAGAAGATTCTCTGTATACTCTGTGTAGGGAGCGAGCTCACCTCTGGTCGAGCGATGAAGATACAGAGAAGATCCGAGAAGAGTGTTTCAGGTATTTACGAGGTGAAGGGCAAAAAGAGAAAGATGGACGGGCGTCAGCCGCTTAAATGCCCAGAAGGCGGGGCCTCTGGCGCGACGCTTACGCCCATGCTGTAAAGGCATGAGTGTATTACTTCAGGTCACCGTGCGGAGGCGCTGATTCCCATAGCAATTGTGTTGTATCGAGAGACCGAATGAAAGGGAACATATGTTTGCTTGTTGCTCTAACATAAATCCTTTTAAATTTTGTCAGCTTATGAAAACCCACATAACTCCATTAATGAAGGATCAAACTTTCCAAGTTAA
>JBBPBX010027020.1:0-28312 GCA_038048925.1 Garcialebias charrua
CTTCCATTTTCACCAGAAATTATTTTTGTGTAAACAGGGCCTTAGTGTATATCTTAGATCCTTATAATTTGTTTCTTTTTACACTTCATACTTTTGAAAAAAAAAAAAGAGTGATACTGGAACCGTGAGTACATAATTTTGTTCCACCTCATGTACCATATGTGATGCGAATGCCAAAAAACTTGACTTGAACTTGAACTTGAGAAGAGAGGGAAGAACACTATGGGCATTTTAGGTTTCTTTATCAGCTGTAATCACTATGACAAAATACAAAGTAAGTCTGCTAAAGGCTAGAAAGTGTCCTGACCAGCTGCATCACTGTGTGGTTTGGTGCATGTACTGCATCCTGCCGCAAGAGCCTCCAGCGCATTGTGAGAGCAGCTGAGAAGATAGTCGGCACCTCCTTCCCCTCACTGCAGGACTTACACAGCAAACGCCTCACTCGGAAAGCCCACCGCATGGCAGGTGATCCCACACACCCACTACACAGCCGCTTCAGACTGCTGCCATCAGGGAGGAGACTGAGGAGTCTCCAGGCTCGAACCAGCAGACTGAGAGACAGCTCTGTTCATCAGGCAGTCAGGATGCTAAACACTCTGCCTGCTCTGCCCCCCCTCCCATTTGAACTGCCTTAACACTAAAACTTTCTCACACATTACCACACAACACAAAGATTTTAACACTGGACTCTGTGTCATCAAACGGTTTATTCACTAAGCTCTCGGTCATGTGCTCATACAGTTTGCACTACTTCTCATACTTGCACTAATGTTTGTATTACATCACTGCCTATAATCATAATACTGTTTACATTCTCTGTTTACATTTATTAATACTGTTTACTTTTATTACTACTGCTTACATGTAACTACTACTGTTTACATTTACACTACTCTAATATCTACACCACTGCTGATACATATACAATGTGCTCTGAACGGTCTTATTTAGGGATGCCCAATGTGCCTTACTGCATATGCCACTTTTTGCCTCTATAACAACATCAACTACTACCTCATACATATACTGTGTACATTAACTCATACGCTGCTTTGCCACTTTGCAAATGTCAATGCTAGAAACCTTTAGTTTATTTTAGTTATACTTTTTATACTCTTTTTTTATACTAGTATGCAAAAACTCAGGACAGTATTATGTTCATTAAATGTTTAATGTTTTAGTTTTAGAGTTGGTGTAAATTTTCATACTCTTATACCACTATGCAAAAAACTCAGGACAGTGTTAGTTTTACTATTTTATGCTTATGTCAATTATTATATGTTTCAGTGTTTCAATGTTTAGATGTTTACTGTTGCACCGAGGGACTGAGAGAAACGCAATTTCGGTCCTGTGTATGTCCTGTACAGTACATATTGCAGATCTGACAATAAAGTTGACTTTGACTTTGACTTTTGACTAATGGTTGATAACATCAAATTTGGAGGGGTTACTCTTCTTTTAATATACAAATATGTTATATAACGGGGATTTAAAAAAATCTTTGAATAAATCCCTCTTCGAGAAACAGCTGGGACCTCCTGCAGGCAGCTTGGAAGAACAGTCTGATGACATTTCAGAAATCCAGCTTCCATCGGATAAAAAAAACAGCAACATATTTATTTTGAAAAAAAAAAACATTCTGTTTGTCCATCTGAGCATCCTGCACACCACAAAGTGCTTTCTACGACTGGCATTCTTCGTTTAGTTTTTCTCATAACTACTTCTGTTAAACTGAGCTTCAAAACAACAAAGTGTAATGAACAGCAGGCGAAGTGAATACAGTATTCAATAAAATTTGTGTTTTATTTTTGCTTTATCATTGCTGGTTGAATCCTTGAGGAGAAACAATACGAGCATGACTGTCAGAGGCGCCCTGTGGTTACTTAGCAACAACAGCTTCCTCGCTCATGGTCAAGGTTATCTCATGAAAGAATCAGTGCACTTTCTTGTAAAGCAAGTAACTTTTCAGAACTCGTCATGGGTCTCAGTGCTAGTGTTACAACACAGATGGTGGAGGCTGCAGTAGCTCAGTGGTCGGTGTCACTATCAGGTAATCCTGAGACTGTAGGTTCACACCCAGGTTGCTTCAGGAAGGGAATTTGACATAAAACAATTGTCTAATCTTCCATGTGTGATTCAGCTAGAAGTTAGAGCCTGAAAAATGTGGAAATTTTAACAATCACTGATATTGGGAGGGCTTGGGGGCCACTAGCAACCAATTTAATGGCTGAAAAGTTTTTAGCTTGGTCCACCCCCAAAAAGCTAAGAAAACAGTGATGCCTCCTACCCACTGCACAACTCGAAACGCGCCTGCCGCCCCCTTTTGGCCGCTGGTCACGGTCCCACTGGCCACTGAACACCGTCTGATGACGTACACTAGGGGGTAGCAGAGGGAGGGGTCTCTGGCTTGTTTTCCGGGTTCAGTTGTTGTTTTAACTGCACCTCCGACGGTCTTCGATGAGATTAAAACTTTTTTTTATGTTTGGGGTGATCTACACTGGAGAGGACAGCAGCCTGTCAGCAGCAACTGTAAAAATGCCACGTTTCTTACCGGAGTTTGGGTCCAATTCCTGGAGGCTCGATCCGGTGAGTTTAAAAAGTCCGAAAAAAGTCCCGTTGTGGTTGTGTAATCAGATAGCGAGGCTCTCCCGACTGTTTGCCGGATGCGTCGAGCCGCCAGAGATCAACATTTGGGACGTCTGCGGCTCGACGGCGACGCGCGCGTGCGTGTACAGGCTGCCCCCGCGCCGCTTCAATCACTCCAATCGCGCCGCTTCCTGGTTCCCCGTGACTCGACGCGTCTCCTCAATAGACTTTGAATGTAAACCGGGGTAAACCGGGGTAAACCGGCCGCTTCGGCCGCCCGACGCCGGGGGCGGTGGGTAGGAGGCATGAGAGGAGTGGGGCTTGTTAATTTAGCGCAGCTGTTAGCAACCATGAAGCTAAGCAAATCAGATCCACTCTATACCTAGACCCACAGTAGGTTTACAAGTGGTGCACTGGTCACCAGTGGTGGGCAACGCTAATTAAAAAATTAGTTCCACAATTTCTAAAACGCTTATTAATTTTTTTAGGTCCACAATTTCAAAAGCACAAATGTCTTATGAAAATTAGGGGAAGCTAATCTAATCCGCTATTTATATATTTATATATATATATATATATATATATATATATATATATATATATATATATATATATATTTATATATAGCCGGCAGCGTTATGCAAAATTTGCACTACACTGCCAACTGAAAAGTAACAAAAATGATCCTAAAAGGATGAAATTACAAAAATCAAAGGATTTATTTAATACTTTACGTACATATATTCTATTCGGCCACGAAATTAACAAAAAATAGAATGAACTTTTAATCCCTAAAACCACTTTTAAATCTCAAATACACGGGTGTGTCGCCACCGCATTTATACATAAAAGTAACCCAAATACATAAAACTAATGAGTCACCGTCGAATGGTCGACACAAAACACACAATAAAATCATCCGGCCACGTTAATTTGGCTTGAAACAGCGGGGTTCTCTACGGATTTATCCATTAGTAACCCAGCACAACCAGCTGGACACAGAGTTGTTAGCGTCTATAGGTAGTCAACAGATTTAATGAAAAGTAACTAAAATACATAAAAATAACGACTCACCGTCAAATGGTCGACACAAAACCCTCAATAAACTCCTCCGGCCGCGTTAATTTGGCTTGAAACAGAGGGGTTCTCTGCGGATTTATCCAAGTACCCAGCACAAACAGCTAGCCACAGAATTAGCCCCTGAGTTCACCTCTGACCCGGAAGATGTCAAGATGGAATAGTCCATTTTTAGTAGGGGGATAAAGAAATCGACCGTTTTTTTTATTGCGTATTTAATGATCGTTTTCATCGTAACTATAATTATTTTTATGTTAAATGTACATTAACAAGCAGGATCAATGTTAGGGATGTAGGTGACTGGCCGGGGCGCGGCGGGGCCCCATGCTGATGGGATCCCCAGGCAACGGCATCATTTACCTACATGGTAGATCCGAGTCTGTTCTCCGCTCTGCCCCCCCTCCCCCCTCCAACCCTTCCTCCTCTCTGCTCTTTATGGTGGGGAAAAAGGTAAAACAAGCAGCATAAGAGCTTGTAAATAAGTTTATTGGTTTTTACTGATAGATAATTAGTTATTAGCGGTACTGCATTTTAAATAAAAATAGCACAAATCCGCTTATGAATTATAAAAGTTAGTCAATCCACAAAAACGCTGACAAAAAGTTTAGGTCCACTGTAAGCGGATTAGCGCTTTAGCGCTCCCTAGCGTTCATCCGCCCACCTTTCTGGTTATGCACCATAACTCATGTTCCCTGAAGGAAGGGAACGAGGTGCAACATACTTGCTATGGGAATTGCGCCCCCGCGATTACCTGAAGGAATATACTCACGCCTTTACGGCTAGGGGCGTCACCGCCGCGCCAGAGGCCCCGCCCTCTGGTTACTTAAGCGGCGTGCGCCCCTCCATCTTCCTCTTGAAGAGTGCACTTCACCGAGCTTTCAGCATTGAAAAGGGCCAGTTATGTTGCACCTCGTTCCCTTCCTTCAGGGAACATGAGTTATGGTGCATAACTTTCAGTTCCCTTTCAGTCATGTTCTCTCGGTGCAACATACTTGCTATGGGAACGTAATCCATTCACGCCCTTGAAATGCTCGGTAAAATGCATGCTAAGGAGAAAACGTCTGCCTCTGATCAGTAGGCATCCCAGGGTTACTTTCTACTGTATGTTAGAAAGAACAGCCTGAGTGACGTCACCCGCAGTAACATCCAAACTGTAATGCCTTGCAAAAGTATTCAAGGAACTCCAATTTGCAGCAGCGCAGATGTCTGCAACTGGTATACCCTTGAACAAAGACCAGGAAGTGGCAAGGCCCCTAGTGGAGTGAGCATGCACTCCAGAGGGTACCTGCTAACCTTTACTACTGTAGGCCCTTTTAAATGGCTACATCCCAGTCTGCATTTCCTGATGTAGCTATGCCCCCTGAGGTGGCTATGCTCCCCTAAAATTGTTTCAACACTCTCTGCAGCACTGGTGGTTTTGATGCCTCTGTAACACTTGGGGTCTTGATGCCAGCTACAGTCTTCAGAGTCCCAATGTCAGTGGGGCCACTGAGGTACTTATGACAGCTGCAGTTCCTCTGGTCTCAATGCCCCATGCAGCACCTATGGTCTCGACGCCCCCTGCAGCACCTGTGTTCTCAACAACAGTTGCAACCTCCAGAGTCCTGACGCCAACTGTAGTGTCCAGAGACCCAACAACAGCTGAGGCCACCGAGATAGCTGGAATTTCTCTGGTCTCAATGCCAACTACATACTCCCTGTTCTCATCACCAGGTCTGTACACCTGCTGCAGGTCTCCTGGTTCCTACATCGGCTGCAGAGTCCCTGGTTCCTCCGTCGTTCCTTCCCGGCAAAGGACGGTCTCCCGGCCGCCCACCCCAAACTCTGTCCCTGTGATAGGTGGACTTCTGGCCGTCCATCTGAACTATGATCCCGTGCTGGATGGTCTCCTGCTCATCCACCTGTGTTCTTTTGTGTTTGCCCCTTGTGTGTCTAGTTCCCAGGTTCCATCCTTTGGTTTTGTGTTTCCTCCTTGTGTTCCCCTTGTGTCCTCCTCTTTCATGGTTCCCCACACCCCTCCCACCCGAGTTTTGGGGGAAGGGTTTTGGGACATCAGGGGATGTTCTTGGGGAGGGGATACTGTCAGGATGATGTTCTCTTGTGGTGTGTCTTGGTCCTGCTCCTCTTGTAATCTGTCTTTGTTCCTGCACCTGTGAAGCATCACAGGTGTCTGCAGTTGTCTCATTAGAATTTCTGTATTTAAGTCAGCAGCTGTCTGTTACTTGTGGTCTGGTCATTACTATCTGTCAACCTGATGATCCCTGTGTTCCCTCAAGTGATCCTAGTTGTAAGTTTCCTCTTTAATAATAATAATAATAATATAATTGTCTAATCTTGTCATCTGCGTATGTTTCCCATACACAGACGAAATTCGTCTCTGCATTTAACCCAACCACCTACCAGGCGGTGCAGTGAGCAGCCATAGAAGGCGCTCGGGGAGCTGGAGAAATAGGTGTGCACTCATAGACACCCCAAGATGTGTAGTGGCCGGGACGCGAACCCGCGTCCTTCGGGTCCCAAGTCAAACGCCCTAACCACTACACCATCTTGGCTCCACCTTTAATTTATATAATAAATTTTTATTATTGTATTCTCAAGTTTCCATGGTCTGCTTGCACCTGGGTCTAATTATAGAGCTACAAACATGACATAAATTAAACAAAGAAACTCCGTTCCCTGTTCATTGTTTAAACAGTCCTGAAGTGGCCAAGAGGCCACCGAGATCCCTATGACAGCTGGAATTTCTCTGGTCTCAATGCCAACTACATTCTCCCCATTCTCATCACCAGGTCTGTACACCTGCTGCAGGTCTCCTGGTTCCTACATCGGCTGCAGAGTCCCTGGTTCCTCCGTCTTTCCTTCCCGGCAATGGACGGTCTCCCAGCCACCCACCCCAAACTCTGTCCCTGTGATAGGTGGACTTCTGGCCGTCCATCTGAACTATGATCCCGTGCTGGATGGTCTCCTGCTCATCCACCTGTGCTCTTTTGTGTTAAACAAAGAAACTCCGTTCCCTGTTCATTGTTTAAACAGTCAGTCATGAATAGTGAAGGTCTAATGAGTATTGACTGCAGCAGTTTTTATTTTTTTCTTTGCAGAGAAGTAAATATTTCAGACAAACAATGCATTTCATTGAGGATGACAAAGATAATGGGCAGCACGGTGGCACAACTGGTAGAGCTGCTGCCTCTCAGCGAGCAATTCCCTGGTTCAAATCCTGGTCTGGGGCCTTTTTGGGTAGAGTTTGCATGTTTTCTCCATGCATGCGTGGGTTTTCTCTGGGTACTGTATTTTCAGGACTATAAGTCGCACCTTTTTGCCTAGTTTGCATGCCCTGCGACTTATAGAGAGGTGAGACTTGTTTATGGATTTTTCCCCCCCATATTTTTAGACCAATTTTTGGCTCAGATATGACCGTTTTTCCATTTGGGAAAAAATGGTGCAGTACCACTTTCGGCCGCTAGGGGTGCAGTACCACCTTTGTCCGCTAGGGTACACCAACCGTTCCCACCTCATGTGTCCGACGAGAGCCTCCTCTGGTCGGATTCACTCTGTCGCAGCCCGGCCTCCTGCTCTGGAGGTATGAACTAGCTACTTCGCTGTTAGCTCAGTGTTTGTTAGCAAAATAGGTCAAGAACCACAGGACAGATTTTGATCAAACTTACAGAACGTAATCACTAGATGGATATTTACAACTGATTAGCTCTATGAGATGTTTGAGATCAAATTTGATGTTTTATAGACGTAAATGTGTCACGGTTAGCTTCGTTGAGTTTTCCTTGTACGTTTGAGCAAATAGCTCATAAACCACACAGCAGATTTTTTTTTCAAACTTACAGAAAGCATAGCGGTGACGCATAATAGATGCAACTTATATAAAGGTGCAACCTGTTTATGGATTTTTCCAATTTATTGACAATAATTGGACAAAGCGACTTATATAAAGGTGCGACCTATAGTCCAGAAAATACTGTACTCCGGTTTCCTCCCACAGATCAAAAACATGCATGTTAGACTGATTAGTAACTCTAAATTGTCCCTAGGTGTGAGTGAGAGAGTGAATGGTTGTTTGTCTCATTTGTCTCTATGTGGCCCTGTGATGGACTTGCGACACATCGAGGGTGTACCCCGCCCCTCGCACAATGATTGCTGGACATGCATGTGCACTACTTGGCATTTGATACTCGCAGAGTCTGAGAACAAATTTTGAGCAAATTTTATATTTGTTGTGTATTTACTGTTAACTGTTTACTGTTAACTTAACCAAAGTCAAGTCATTTCTCAGCCGTGCTGATCTGGAGAAGGCCATCCATGCCTTTGTGACCTCCAGACTTGATTATTGTAATGCTTTGTATGTTGGTATTAATCAATCCTCCATCTCCCGATTACAGCTTGTACAGAACTCTGCCGCGCGCCTTTTGACCAACACACGAAAATATGAACACATCACTCCTGTCCTGTCCTCTTTACACTGGCTCCCGGTTCAGTTCAGGATACAGTTCAAGCTGCTGCTGTTTGTTTTCAAAGCTCTGAATGGACTTGCACCTCTGTACATCTCAGAACTTTTGAAAGCCCATCAGCCCGGCAGAGCTTTACGATCTGCCAGTCAACACCTGCTGGAGGTGCCTCACTCAAGGTACAAACAATGGGGAGACCGGTCATTTTCTGTTGCCGGCCCTAAAGCCTGGAACAGTCTCCCCCTTGAGCTGCGTGCCACCTCTGATCTGACTCTGTTCAAAACCAGACTGAAGACACACTTGTTCAAAAAAGCTTTCAGTGTGTAACTTTTATTACTTTTGGTATTTTAGTATGTAGCATTTTTTATTTCCATTGCCTTTTTATTTCCTCTAGTTCAAATAAGCTTCCAGTGTGCAACTGTTATTACTTTTGGTATTTTAATATGTAACATTTTTTATCTACATTGCCTTTTTATTTCCTCTTGTTCAAAAAGTTTTAGTTTGTAGCATTTTTTATTTCCATTGCCTTCTTTTATTGCTGTTGTTTCTTATTCTATTTTCATTGATTTATTGTTCCAGTTTATTCATCTTTTTATCCTGTTAAGCACCTTGGTCAATGCAAGGCATTGTTGGAAGGTGCTATACAAATAAAGTTTATTATTATTATTATTATTAACTTTATTATGTTTCAGTGGCACTAGATGCATTTTACTCTGTTACATATATACAGTATATATATATGTATATATATATATATTTTTTTTAACTGTACAGCACTTTGGTCGACTTCGGTTGTTTTTATGTATAAATAAAATTGACATTGACATTGACTGCATGGGTACTGAATGGGCACTACATGGGCACTGGCGACCCCCCTGACCCAAATGGAAGAAGTGGGTAAAAGATAATGGATGGATGTATGACAAAGACAATGTTACTAACAGTGATATATATTTCACAATACTTTAAAGTTACTGTTCTGGATAAAAAATTTCAAGGCATAGCCTATGCTAGGTTATCTAAATGTTAGCTTGTTAACTTGAGAGGCGTAGCTGTGGGAGGGAGGATTGAAGATAATTTATACCCAGCTTGGGGTGTCTATGAGTGCACACCTATTTCTCCAGCTCCCCGGGCGCTTTCGGGCTGCTCACTGCACCACCTGGTAGGTGGTTGGGTTAAATGCAGAGACGAATTTCGTCTGTGTATGGGAACATACGCAGATGACAGGAATAGACATTATTATTATTATTATTATTGTTGATTTGTTTTACAGATCAGTTAAAATAAACTTACCATGCTCTGTTCAGCAAAATACGCTACACAGTATTTTTCCCTGCTTTGTCTGTGCTGAATGTGAAAGTGAAACTTAAGTGGATGGCCATGACTTGAAAATAGTCTTCATCTGCCCTCTGCTGGATACGTTGTACAAATGCGACTTCTTCCAGCATTTTAGAGGTGAAAATTAGAAGTGCTTGTATTGGCGCATAATGGGACAATTATCACCAATAGGTCCCAAACGTCTACACCGGTCCAAATAATCAGCCCTACTGTTATATTGATTGGGCTCTAGTTTCAACTTTATCAGTCTGAAAATAAGAAAATCAGAAAATCAGTCTGAATCCTAATTTTAGTGCATGCTAATGAGGATTTCGTTATTCCTCATTAGCATACATTATTTGAAAGAGGAAACCTCAAACCATTTTAGGATATCAGGATTTACATTCTGATTTTGAATATATCATAGATAGTGCACAGGGGAACAAAAGGAAATTAAAGGCTTTTCTGCTCAAAATCATTGTTAGTTGTTGGTACTGCTCAGATAAGAGCTTAAAACAATCTTTGCAGTGTTTCCCTTTCCATTATAGAAGCAGGGCAACCTGCCCTGTCTCCACAGAACCAAGGACCCTGCCTATGGAACCAAACTGATTATGTGAATTATTAATTATGTGAAGGAGCCTGGAAAGAAACAAAAAAACTCCAGAAATATAAGATGTTGATTTGTTGACAGCAGTGGACACTTTTTAATGACATTTGTGTCGGACTGAAATGGAAACCCAAATTCTGACAGTCAAGAAGGTTTGTAGACAGAGACACGCAAGAGTTTAACCCCAACTTACCACCCCCAAGTCTGTTTGTCAGTTCACTTCTGACATTACTCGCCTGAAGAAATGCTAAATGCAATGATTTCCAAGTGGAGACTCAAATGCCACTTCCAATCCCTGGATACTTAACACACGGAGACATGCAGACGGCAAGACGACATCCACCCAGACAGGACAGCATGCTCACAGGGACAGAGAAACAACACTCCCCAGGGACAGTCACATGGTCCAGTAATCAATAAGGACCTTGTGTCAGCTGTAGATAAATATTTTTCTGCTTGTCTTTGCTGTCTTTTGAACATTTTTTATTCTTTTTCCATCTCTTTCATTGCTCCTCTCTCCACTGTCAGTCATTCACAGCTTTTTAATTATATTCTAGTGTTCTCAACATCATCTTAAAACAAACTAGCATAAATTGTTTTTATCTGCAAAACGAAAGTGTAAATGTTCTGTTTGTATCTACTTCGTTAAAGGGGACCACAGATGCAAAATTCACTTTTTAATGTTTTTTTACTCAACTTTGGGTATGTATTTCTTAAAAAAAAACAGTCCTAGGACCAAAAAAATGCACCCAGTGGTTTATTTACTCTAAGTATATTTATTTTTCAGTGATATAAATGTCTCGTTTTCAAATCCTGCGGCTTGTGACGTCACAAGCCGTAGGACAACCCACCCCAACCTGAGTCCAGCCCCTCACCTAGCAACCCCTGGTGATGCTCCACCCACTTCAGTATAAAAGACGTCACGTTTTTTTTCCCTGAGTTCATCTCAGCACAATGGCTACTAGAGTTCGATGTTTCGTTGTTGTTAAAATGCAGTCCTGCTAATAACTAATTATCTATCAATGATAAAACTTATTTACGGGCTCTTAAATCAACTGGACGACTGCTCGCGGACCATATCCGGTCCGCGCCGGATGTGGTCCGTGAAAAAAGCGGTCCCCGCTAGAGAGAGCGTGTATAGCAGTTAGCAGCCAGTGTGTTACTCTGCAGCCTTATTGCTTGTTTTCGAAGAGTCAGACGAAGAGTTTTTAACATGGAGGGTGAACTTATGGATGTTTCTCAGCGGCCTACGCGACGCGTCAGCGCCTCATTTGCCCTGCCCAAAATGGCGTCTGCCTCTGGGTCTGACTCAGGGTCCCCTTTGGAGGGCGGAGTTAATGTAAACAGATTTTTGAAGGGCGTGGCCTTATCATAAACAGCTCGTTCAGAACGGAAGTGAGAAAAGGCACAACTAGAAAGGGGATATTTTATTATCTAAGAATTATTTTGTGCATTAAATTGAATGAACATGGTCTGGATAGCCCACAGACATACCATAAAAATTTATAAAACCAATATGGTCTCCTTTAAAGTGAAATTGAAATGAAAGTTACCGTAAATGGAGCAAAATCTTACCTGAACCTTTAAACTAGAAGTAGCACAATACTAGCTAAACCCCAAAATGTTATACACTACCAGCAAACTGCAAACTAAGAAAGGAAAAGGAAGCTAAAAACTAAAAGTACTGAAAAGATAGCTAAAATGATACAAGTAACAGAAAGTAAAAAAACAACTAAAAGTAGCTAATGGGCAGCTAAATTTGTCTAAGCATTACCTTTAAAGTGAAGGTAACATAAGTCGAATCAGCATCAGGCAGCACGGTGGCTCAGTTGGTAGAGCAGTTGCCTTTCAGAGAGAAAGTCGCTGGTTCAAATCCTGGCCAGGGGCCTTTCTGGGTGGAGTTTGCATGTTCTCTGTGCTTGTGTGGGTTTTCTCTGGGTACTCCAGTTTCCTCCCACAGACCAAAAACATAAATTTTAGGCTGATTGTTAACTCAAAATTGTCTTTAGGTACAAATATGAGTGAGAGAGTGATTAGTTGTTTGTCTTGTTTGTCACAATGTGTCTCTGTGATGGACTTGAGATTGGGGGAAATGAGGGTGGAGGCACGTGTGGGTGCTTCACCAGTCCACCGGTGCACTCTGTGGTGCGTTTGCAGTCCCTACCTGGGGGGAATGTTCACCTAATTCTGATAATGATAATAACAGGGTGAGTGGTGGCACAGAGGTTAGAGATGGTTCAACTCCCCATACCGACAATATCAAAATATGAGTGGAAAAGGTGAAACACGTGCATCTTGGCAAGATGGCGGCTGAGCAGAGAGGACGTTTTTAGTCGGGCTCCTGCCTGTACTACCTCCAAAAGGAGTATTTGGAGAGCTTGTACTCACAGTTTTTTGCGCTGGATGTGCAGAGAGGAGCGCTGAAAAAGCTGCGGAAATTGGACTGGAACATGCGATCCAGAATTATGAATCTACAAGCCAACGTGTCCGTGAGTTTTTGCCGAGAGTTAGCCTAGCGTAGCTACAAACCGGGCTAATCAAAGCTAACCGAGCTGGGTCACCGTAACCGGGTGCCGTAGCTGCGGGCTTCGTGAACAAATAAACCGGAAAATACGCTGGTTGTTACGAAGAAACGCGGGCCGGCACGCTGGAGGTGCTTTGTTGCAGCGAAAGAATACAACAAAGCTTCTGTGAGCTGGTGAGGTCAGAGAGGCATTGGAGTGCTGCTGGGGGACAATAAATTACATCCAGGCCCCAGATGGATGAGAGCTGAGCTGAACTGGTTGCTGGTGGACAGGACCTGCGCTAAGCTGTTTGCTATGGACGTGAGCAGAGCAGCAAGCTGGTTGCTGTTGGACGGGAGCAGTGTAGCAAGCTGGTTGCTGTTGGACGTGTGCAGAGCAACGAGCGAGTTGCTGTTGGACGGGAGCAGTGCAGCAAGCTGGTTGCTGTTGGACGTGTGCAGAGCAGTGAGCGAGTTGCTGTTGGACGGGAGCAGAGCAACAAGCTGGTTGCTGTTGGACGTGAGCAGAGCAGCAAGCTGGTTGCTGTTGGACGTGAGCAGAGCAGCAAGCTGGTTGCTGTTGGACGTGAGCAGAGCAACGAGCGAGTTGCTGTTGGACGTGAGCAGAGCAGCAAGCTGGTTGCTATTGGACGGGAGCAGTGCAGCAAGCTGGTTGCTGTTGGACGTGTGCAGAGCAGTGAGCGAGTTGCTGTTGGACGGGAGCAGAGCAACAAGCTGGTTGCTGTTGGACGTGAGCAGAGCAGCAAGCTGGTTGCTGTTGGACGTGAGCAGAGCAGCAAGCTGGTTGCTGTTGGACGTGTGCTGTTGAACGTGAGCAGAGCAACGAGCGAGTTGCTGTTGGACGTGAGCAGAGCAGCAAGCTGGTTGCTATTGGACGGGAGCATTGCAGCAAGCTGGTTGCTGTTGGACGTGTGCAAAGCAACAAGCGAGTTGCTGTTGGACGGGAGCAGTGCAGCAAGCTGGTTGCTGTTGGACGTGTGCAGAGCAGTGAGCGAGTTGCTGTTGGACGGGAGCAGAGCAACAAGCTGGTTGCTGTTGGACGTGAGCAGAGTAGCAAGCTGGTTGCTGTTGGACGTGAGCAGAGCAGCAAGCTGGTTGCTGTTGGACGTGAGCAGAGCAACGAGCGAGTTGCTGTTGGATGCGAGCAGAGCAGCAAGCTGGTTGCTATTGGACGGGAGCAGTGGAGCAAGCTGGTTACTGTTGGACGGGAGCAGTGCAGCATAGGGGTGTAACGAGATCTCGTTGTACGAGATCTCGCGATATTAAACTCCCGCGATATCTCTTGTTGAGAGGTAACGTTGTCTCGCGAGTCGCTAATGCTAGCGCTAGCAGAGCCCCTAGCAAGTCAGCGTCACGGACAGCATGGCTTCGCCGGATGAAGTTGCTATAGAAGACGCCCCAACTACTGATGGAGGGTCCCGGTGCCGCAGACGCCTCTACATTGATGGAGGGTCCCGGCGCTGCCGACGCTGCCCCGAATGTAAAGACACACTTGTGTAAACACCGGTGTGACCGGTGTTGCCAGATAGAGTCCCACCCACCCAAAGCACTCTTTACCCGCAAAAGTCAGAAGGAAAATCGCGGTGAACCGCCCAATCTGGCAACACTGGTGAGTGACGGCTGCAGATTCAGTGCTGATGCGGATATTTATGTTCAATTTTTGGAAAGTCCTGCGTGAATATCTATTTTTTTTAAACAAAGTTGAACGTTCTAAGGTCTAAGGAGATTCAATCAGTAAAATGAAGACATCAGTTGAGTTTGTAATACATGTTAAAACAGAATAAAAGCCTTTTTGCGGCATAAAACCGATCTTTGAAGTTTTCTTGAACTAATATTAAAATCTCGTCTCGGTCTCGCAAACTCTGTAATTTGTCTCGTCTCGTCTCGAGAGTTTTGTGTATCGTTACACCCCTAGTGCAGCAAGCTGGTTGCTGTTGGACGGGAGCAGTGCAGCAAGCTGGTTGCTGTTGGACGTGAGCAGAGCAACGATCGAGTTGCTGTTGGACGTGAGCAGAGCAACGATCGAGTTGCTGTTGGACGTGAGCAGAGCAGAGCAGCGAGCGAGTTGCTGTAGACGGAAGCAGAGCAACGAGCGAATTGCTGTTGGACGGTAAGCAAGCTGGTTACTGTTGGACATGAGCAGAGCAGCGAGCGAGTTGCTGTGGAACAGTGAATTTCTGCATTCAGGCCAGAAGAAGCAGGTGAGATGAGTCCTGAGAAACCGGAGCCGCCGAGACAGGAGTCGGTGAGTCAAAACTCGGTGGATAAAAATTTGGAGTTAATGGAGGAATTGAAAAATGCAATAAACTTTCTCACTGTGGAACTTGCAAGTTTGAGAGCTGAGCAAAAAAACTTTAATCAACTGGTAGAGGAGATGAATCAAATGAAAGCTCAGGAGATCATCAGAGATGAACGATTAGCTCAATTGGAACAAAAGTGTGATGACATTGAACAATACATAAGAGGCGAGAATCTGGTAATTTCTGGACTCGAGCTTAAACGCTGGACATCGGCAGATGTAGTTAAAGGCGTTAACACGACTGAAGGAGGACTACCAGAACAACTGTAGTCTCTGGAGAATCAAGTAGTCACTTTCTTAAATGGCAAAGACATTAACATTAAACATGATGACATTTCCACCTGTTACACACTGCCCAATAGAGCTAACAAACTTAAACCATCAGTAGTCGTCAGATTCATTGGAAGGAAACAAAGAAACAGGGTAATGATGCAGTCAAAGAAACTCACAAACACTAATGTCTACATGAATGAACACCTAACTAAAAAAACACAAACATTGCACATGCAGCAAGGTTGTTGAAAAAGAACAAAAAAAGAACAAAAACTTGGACAAGAAACGGAAACATATGGATCAAAGTACATGAAAATTCTCAAGCTAAAATAATAAAAGATCTGAAAGACTTAGACACATTTTGATGAGCTCAAAAATGACAAATCACCAATCACTATCACATGTTCATACACAAAAATTGACAAAAATGAACAAACAAACAAATACATTAAAACATGACAACAACAAACGAAGACTCAGAATTTAAAATATACAATGTTGAAGATGTGGTTGATGCAAACTTTTATCCTGCTATAAAAGACTGTGAATACTATAATGAAGAACAGTTTAATGACATCAATATAACAAATGGAGATCTCTCTATTATTCACATCAATAGTAGAAGTATAAATGCAAATATATCCAAAATAACAGATTATTTAAAACAGTTAAACAGAACTTTTACATTAATAGCACTGTCAGAGACATGGCTTAATGATGAAAACAAAAATAATGTTCACATCGAAGGATATGAATTATATCATTTAAACAGAAACAATAAAAAAGGTGGTGGAGTAGCTCTATTTGTCAAAAATGAAATAAAGTGTAGAATAATTAATGAAATGTCAATAATTGTTGACAATCTTATGGAAATAATAACAATAGAAATATTAAACGAAAATGCTAAAAACATATCCATAAGTTGTGTATATCGATCACCAGGATCAAATATAGAAATATTCACCGATAAAATCATACAACTATTGGAAAAGAGTTTAAATAAAAAAGTTTTCTTGTGTGGAGACTTTAATATTGACCTGGGAAATAAAACAGATTCAAATAACATCAGCACATTTCTAAATTCAATGTATAGTTTAAATCTTTATCCGTTAATATCAAAACCAACAAGAATTACAACTCATAGTGCTACGATAATTGACAACATTTTCACAAATATAACAAATGGGGATATGACAGGTGGTATCTTAACAACTGATTTAAGTGATCATTTACCAGTTTTCACTATCTACAGAAATGATCAAAACATTACAAAAGAAGTTACAATTAAGAAAAAAATAATAAACACATCAAAAAAAGCTATGGATCAATTAAAAGATGATTTACAGAAGCAAAACTGGAAGGACGTGTATATTGATGATGTTAACAGATCATATGATGAATTTATGAACATTTTAGAAGCTCTGTATGAAAAGAATTGTGTGCAAAGAAATCGTAGAAAAAGAAATATTGTTGACCAACCTTGGATGACTAAAGGGTTGAGAAATGCTTGTAAAAAAAATTACTTGTATTCATGTTTCTTAAAAACGAGAACACAACAAGCTGAAGAAAAATATAAAAAATATAAAAATAAATTGGTAATGATTATAAGAAAATGCAAGAAAGAATACTATAGTGATTTATTAAACAAGAGCAATGGTGACACTAAAACAACATGGCGAGTAATAAATGATGTTCTAAAAAGTCATAAAGCGAAAACGAACATTGCAAAATATTTTGTGAAAGATGACAAAGAAATACATGATGAGAATGATATCGTAAATGAATTTAATCAATATTTTGTAAATATTGGATCAAGCCTTGCAGCTAAAATACCAAAAGTAGATAATAATGTGTGTCATTCAATTAAAAGTTGCACCAACAGTATTTTTCTTAATGGAACTAACAAAGAGGAAATTATGAAAATGGTAAAAAATCTCTCAGACAAGAGATCAAAAGACTGGGTGGACATGGATATGATGTTCGTAAAAGAAATAATGAGTTATGTTATTGAACCGTTTACATATATATGCAATTTATCTTTTTCAACAGGAATATTTCCAGATAACATGAAAGTAGCAAAGGTAATTCCTCTTTTTAAAAATGGTGATAAATGTGTATTCAATAATTATAGGCCAATATCCTTATTACCACAGTTCTCAAAAATTCTAGAAAAACTATTTGTGACCAGATTGGATCAATTTATTGATAAACAAAATATTTTAAGTAGCAGTCAGTTGGGTTTAGAGAAAAAAACTCTACATCAATGGCTCTCGTGGATTTAATGGAACAAATAACTAATGCTGTCGATCATAAACAGTACAGTTAGTCCCCGACTTACGAGCGCTCTGACTTACGAGGTCCCGGACTTAAGAGCATGCATCTCATTAAATTATTTTTTTTTTTTTTTACTTTTTTTTTTTTTTTTTTTAAATAAATGAATACATGTACAGTACTGGACAGTCACCAAGCACTTAGCCTATCCTAACACAGTTTTTAAAGATGAAGGAATAAGTTGAATTGTCTCCCTTTCACATAAAGGGAGCAAGCTCCCTATGGAGCCTGCAGGGAGGAGGGAGACAATTCAACTGACTCCTTCATCTTTAAAAACTGTGTTAGGATAGGCTAAGTGCTTGGTGACTGTACAGTACTGTACATTTATCTATTTATAAATAAAAAACAATAAAAAATAAAAATACTGTATATACTGTATATTTTTAATAAATAGATAAATGTACAGTACTGTACAGTCACCAAGCACTTAGCCTATCCTAACACAGTTTTTAAAGATGAAGGAGTCAGTTGAATTGTCTCCCTCCTCCCTGCAGGCTCCATAGGGAGCTTGCTCCCTTTATGTGAAAGGGAGACAATTCAACTTATTCCTTCATCTTTAAAAACTGTGTTAGGATAGGCTAAGTGCTTGGTGACTGTCCAGTACTGTACATGTATTCATTTATAAAAAAAAAAAAATAAATTTTTTTTTTTTACTATGTGATCCTACTTACGAATTTTTGACATACGAGCGCCCCCTAGGGACGGAACTCGCTCGTAAGTCGGGGACTACCTGTATACAGTACTGTGTTAGTGTTTTTGTTGATCTAAAAAAAGCATTTGATACCATTGACCACAACATTCTCCTTGAAAAACTAAATAAATATGGTATTAGAGGACCAGCATTACAGTGGGTATCTAGCTATTTGAAAGATAGGAAACAGTTTGTGCAAATAAATGATGTTAGATCTGACCTCCGTGATATCAATTGTGGAGTTCCTCAGGGCTCTGTGCTTGGACCAAAGTTATTTATTTTATATGTGAATGACTTGGTAAATGTGTCAGGACTTCTTAAATGTGTTCTTTTTGCCGATGACACCACATTTTTCTGTTCGGGTAAAGACATAAAACAGATTTTGGATATGATGAAAACAGAATTTATAAAAATACAAACTTGGTTTAAATTAAACAAATTATCTTTGAATTTAGATAAAACTAATTACATGATATTCAGTAACAAAAAGAGAATTGTTGATGACGATCCATTTGAAATTGAAGATGTTGTGATCTGTAAAGTGAGTGAAGTGAAGTTTCTGGGTGTTATCATTGATGACAAACTGACATGGAAACATCATGTAAATTCCATTAAAACAAAAATAGCTAGATCAATTGCAGTACTGTATAAAGTCAGGGATTTTTTAATTGATAAAGCTTTGCATATGTTGTATAACACAATCATTGCTCCACATTTAATCTATTGTATTGAGGTTTGGGGAAAAGCGTGCAAAACAATTACAAAGCCTGTTTTTATTTTACAAAAGAGAGCTGTAAGAGTAATCACCAGAAAACATTTCAGTCACCCATCAAACACCTTGTTTCTTCAGCTAAATTTATTGAAATTCCAGGAATTGGTAGAATATAGTATTTTATCAGTTATGTATAGGGCTCATAATAACACATTACCTTTAAATATCCAAAGAAATTTTATAAAAAGACAAAGTTATTACAATCTCAAAGGGACAGAGATATTCATCAAACCACAATTCAGAACCAGCTTAAAGGGACGGTCTACCTCAATTCAGGGAGTTCGATTGTGGAATGCTCTGGAGAGTGATGTTAAAAATGCAAAATCAATGTATACATTTAAGAAAAAGGTCAAAAAGGACTTGCTCAAAAACTATATATGATGTAACTTAGTGTGTTTGTGTATTACACTTATGTTGTACTTATGATGTAGCTTAGTGCGTTTGTGTATTACAGTTAGAAAAATTAAGTAGAGTTATTCATTTTGTGACGTAGTTTGTGTATTACAGTTAGAAAAAATTAAGTAGAATTATTCATTTTGTGATGTAGTTTGTGTATTACAGTTAGGAAAATTAAGTAGAATTATTCATTTTGTGATGTAGTTTGTGTATTACAGTTAGAAAAATTAAGTAGAATTATTCATTCTGTGATGTAGTTTGAAGGTTATCATTGGTTGAACAAACTGTGAAATAAGGGGCAGATATAATAAGATTTCATCTTCTTTCTGCTCCCTTCATTTTATCCTACTTGTATTCTTGTATCTGATGAAACTGTCTTGTATTGTTCTTTTAAAATGAATGAATAAACATCAAATCAAATCTGCCTCCACCCTCATTTGCCCCACTGTGGGCCCTTGAGCAAGGCTCTTAACCCCACCATCTGCTCCCCTGGGCACACTAGATAGCAGCTCCCTGCTCCACACAGAGGGCTGTGGTAACTCGGTTGCGCCAGGAAGAGCATCCAATGTAAAAAAACAAAACAATGGCCAAGTCTTTGTGCGAGTTAGTTTGCTGTTGCGAAGTGAACAGCCGAAAGAAAAAAATGTAAAGAAAAAAAGGTTAGAATTAGCATTGGCAGTAGTAGCTACACCAGTAGTAGTATTCCCATAAGTATGCTGAAGAAAATATGTTTTCCAAATAATTTGAATAGCTCTGAATGTATTTTAATCAACACATTTGCGTTTCCCCTACCATTATACAAGCGGGGTGCCCCACCCCGTCAACAGAACTGAGCACCCCACCTACCAAAGCGAACTTGCCCCCAACTCCCACCCGGCACTGACATAGCACTAAGCTAGCAGCACGAAATAAGGGCTCTCTAGCTAAAAAGCTAAAGGTACTTCTTCCCTCATGCTGAACGCCCCCCGCCCCTGCTCAAAAACTGTTGGTACAAGCTTTGCTCAGACATGTCTCCGTCCCTCCCCATCAAGAAAAATCATGGATGAGATGAGCACCCCGCCTTGGCAAGTTAACTAGGGGAAACACTGCATTTGTAAGAGTAAATAATAATATAAGCATAATCTCTACGATCACAGAACAGTAATCTCCTTCACATTCCACGGACCAAATTAAGGACCATGGGAGACCGGGCATTCTGTGTGGCTGCCCCCCGCCTATGGAACTCCCTCCCTGACTACCTGAGAGCTCCACAGTCACTGGTTGACTTTAAACAAGGCTTAAAGACCTTTCTTTTTAAGCAAGCCTACTCTGCCTCCACATGATTTTACCTTTGATCTTAGTTGATATTATTATTGATTTTACTTGATTTTATCACTTGTTTTATTTGATTTTTTGCTTTTGTTGCACTTTGTAGCACTTTGAGATTTTTATTAATGAAAAGTGTGTTATAAATTAAATTCACTATTATTATTATTATTATTATTATTATAAAAGTCATGAGACCCCTTTTCTGAACAAGCTGAATGTTTTCATATACTGTACTGTATGTATGATTAGAATAGCCTAAAGTATGAAGAAGTATTTAGATGCCAAAAAACCTACAGAGAAATAAAAAACAGGAAAACTGTGTGGATGCTGAATCAGCATTACCACGATAAGTCTCTTTTATTCCCACCAATTCTTCAATGAATGAGTCCTCTTTCACTCTCTTTAAACATGCTTTATTTTGACCCCCTATAATAAGAAGTTTATAATGAACCTTTTTCCATCTCGTGATCTGACCTATCTCAAAGGCTTTTTCACATCCCGTAGGTCATAAAATGGCCAATTTAGCAATATATCATGCATCCTGTCTTTAGTTTCACCTCAAGAAACCAAATGAAGAAAATGAGAAGAAAATGAATGTATATTGGTTAATGCCTAAAAGAACTAGCTTCTATATTTTTAGGACAGCAGATTAACTATAGGAAATACACACTGTCTTTAAAACCCCAAATCCTAAATTGTGTGAGACAGCCCAGTGACAGCAAATCTGGGCCAGTATGTACTAAATCACCCAGAATAGGACTGCTGATCCTGCATTACTCAGATCACTTGCTTTCATAACTTGAGGGGGGTTTTCTGCCAAGGCAGCAGTTCTGTTTTCAGCTGTCTGGTGTACCTGAGTGTATACTGTACTGGACATGGATCTAAATATTATTCTACAATATCGCAAATGAGTCCTGATTTTTCCAGTTTGTGTATCAAATCACCATCAACAGTCACAGATATGTCACAGGAGAAAAAGTTGGTGTTTAGGTAATGGTTTATGATGTATCTCTACTAAACTAAACAGCCACTGGCCAAAAGGATGGCCCAGCACAGAAGAACAACATCATCAGATCAGAACTCTGCGGTCTACACTCATCTGCAGGACAGAGGTCACTCGTTCAGGGATGAAGATGTTCACATTCTTGATAGAGAGGAACGATGGTTTGAGAGAGGAGTAAAGGAGGCCATCTTTGTGAAAAGAAACCGTCCATCATTAAACAGAGGTGTAGGCCTCCGTGTTCAACTGTCCCCCTCTGAAGCCGCCAGTATATTCCCGCGTACGTCCATACACAGAGGTACGCACGTATGTAAACAGAGGTACAAGCGTACCCCCGCAGGGCATGTATGCGCAAAGCTCAATTTTTACGACTGCGTACGCAAACGCGGTGTCGCACAATAAACTGCCCGGCGCCGGACTGTTTTGTATGCGACACAAATGTATTAAATTCCCCTTCTTCATCCCTGATCTGGCCTTTTCATTTGTTTGTTTTTTGCCAAAAGGCAGTGATCGCTTCCTCCTCCGTTGACAATAGGGGAGAAGCCGAAAGAAGAAAAAAAAATATATACCGGTATAAAAAATCTCTTATCTCTCTCTTATCTTATCTCTTATATGTATATATATTTTTAATTGTTTTCATGTTTGTTTTTATGGTCTCTTGTGTTCCGTGCCTTTTTTACTATTTGTAATATGTGCAACACTTTTGGCAACAACAGCTGTTTATAAATGAGCTTTAGAAAATAAATTTGATTGATTTTTTGATACTGCAGGAACAGGGCACACCTGTGATTGAATGGAAATAGGACGATTAAACGGTAAAAAAGCTGTGATTTTTTTTCTTATATTGTCACTATCTGTGTTATTTAACATCACACAAGTATAATTTCAGAGATCAGAAAAGGACCAACTGTTGCCTGAAGTGAGGCGGAGGAAGCAGATCCATAGAGCTTGAAGTAATAGATTCTGGTAAACACAAACATGCACATATTGTACCCTTTTGTTGCAGGGTTCCAGCATTGGCTTCATGTATTCTCTAGCCCTGTTACCTTAATTGTTTCCCATAAAACTAAATGCCTAGTGTCCCCTTTACACTGGATGATGACCCCACCTATGGGGTACCTAAATTAGTTTTCAAGTTATGCTCACAACATGCACAGACGGACAGACAGAGAGCGAACAAAGGGTATTTCCAATTCCCCTCTTCGTTCCATGATGAGAGACAACAAACAGGTTTTTCAAGAAATTTTCAGTTACATTTATTGAATTGTTACAAGGGAAAAAATCAACAAAACACAAATTTTTGTACTTACTTCCACAAACGTTAAACATAAGTACATCGAAGGACCCAGGTTCGAACCCCGGCCACGGCACACCATCTTGGGGTGTCTATGAGTGCACATCTATTTCCCCAGCTCCCCGGGCGCGACTACGCTGCTCACTGCACCACCTGGTAGTGGTTGGGTTAAATGCAGAAGACCAATTCCGTCTGTCAAGTATGGGAACATACACAGATGACAAATGTGACAAATTATTATTATTATATTATTATTACTAAAAGGTGTTCATACAGGACGTCTGGATTAGGTATAAGCAGTTCAGTTGATAAGGCTAAATCTAGACGCACGCACTGAGAGTATATGGAAATAGCACCAATACTGCTGTCTATTGACTCAAGATTCTTGTGATTGTGAAATTAAGTGACTCCTTAACTGAGAAAAACCAGAGAAATCTCATGAAAACAGCAGCAGCCGAGCCGAAGAAGGAATTAAAGGCCAAAAACAAGTGTTCTTTGTCTTTCATTTAAAAAAAGGCCAGCCTCAAACCACATAAGACACTTGGTGTGCTTATACTGTATTTAGTTTAGCTGATTACACGTTTATTTTGTGAACAGTATAACATTGTTATAAAATTTATAGCTTCAAGTTAGGATTCGTCACTAAACAGCACGGAGGGCTTTTTCTGTTGAGTGCTCCACTTGACTCTATGGCCACCCTTACAGCCCAGACCTCAGAGCGACGCAGTGATTACTCTACACAAAGATCGCAACACACACTCACAGGCCAGAAGCAAGGCTAACCCACCATCAAACCACAGTTTCCCCTCTGTTCACCCAAAAGCCACCAGATGACTGCCATTTCCAGGCAAATTTCCACTCTGACAACACACAAAAACACACAACTGGACCGTTTTCTAGGAACTTGACATGTGCAAACACACACAGACATTAATGTGCTCTCTAAGTGCATTAAAAACAGGCTGGTGGTAGTATGGTAAACACACACTTAAGTGAAAAGACTAAAACCAGCACCTGGAGGACATCTGAGTCACAGGGCATCATTGTGTCTCTCTCTCAAGCTTCTTTTGTCACTGAAGCCACATGTTTGTCAGTGAGCAAAGAGAAAATACAGGGGGGTGATGGAAATGAAGGCAAAGTGAGGATACGTGAGGTGATATGTGAATACTCTGAAGAAGGAAGGAGAGGATGAAGATGAACAAGAATAAGTGAAAGATGAACATGTTAAAACTGATATACATGAACATGACCTAGTATTAAAGGGGACCAAATGTAGGATATATAATTTTTTGTGGTTTATCTGTGGGCTATCCAGACCATTTTCAGTCAATTTTATACACAAAATAATGCTTAGATTAAAAAATATCCCCTTTCTAATTCTGCCAAATTTCACTTCCGTTCTAAACGACCGGTTTATGAATAATGAGGTCTGAAAGCCACGCCCTACAAAGACCTATTTACATTAACTACGCCCTCTGCAACAGCCAGTATCTCTAATATGTTGTTATTTTAAAATTAGCTCTTTTTTATTACTCATTTGACTTACTGTTAGTGCTAGTAGCTTAAGATAACTTACCAAAAGCCCTCTGCGTGCGCCGCCATTTGCAGCTCCTTTTTTTAGCATTAGCTCCGAGGCTAATGATAGCTTTTCCTCTCCGAGCGGGCGGTGTGCTCCGCTCGTTGCATGCGGCGCTTGTTGGAGCGTGCTTCAGTCCACACACAAAGTTCACAGAATGTCTCCAGTTAATTTATCCGCATGAGGCAACTTTTGACCGGACCCCCGGACGTCAAAAGTCAGTAGCTCCCAACAACTCCCGCACGCAGATGGTGTCTTCGCCGGCGGTCTGCAAAACAAAAGGCTTAAAAAAAAAAAAAAAGGAAATCCGCGACCGTGACGCGAACCTGTGTCCTTCGGATGACGAGTCCGGTTCATTACCTCTGGGCCAACCGTGCAGTTGTGCAAAAACAGACTTTCGTCGTATAAGAAATAATCACAACCACCTACATTTAGAACGCTGAAGTTTTGATTAGATTTTGATGAAGTGAAAGGTATTCTTAAAATAAATAAGTTGCTAATCTGAAAATATATCGATCAGTGGTGCTTGATGGCTCTTTTTTATTACTCATTACGCGAAGAGAGTGTGTGTGTGCACAGTTTTCTGCCGGCTTCGCGTTGGGAGCGATATTACACTAAAAATTGAACTAAAACGTAAAAATAACAATTATAAAGTATTATTATGTCGATGTATATTTCTAGTCTCACCCCGATTTCTCCGAAACAAAAGGCTTTAAAAAAAAGGGGGGGAAAAAAAAGATGCCGTTGACGGGACGCGATCTCCGCTCTCCTGCGTGGCGGTCAAGTGTCGTAACCGCTCAACCAAACTGACAGTTGTGCAACAGTAGTCCTTCATCATATAAGAAACAAGTCCAAACCGCTAGAGTGTGTGTGCACAGTTTCAACGAGACAGAGTTCATTCAAACAAGGTAATAAAACATTCTGGTTTTACTCGAGATGTGCTGCATGGCTGGAGCAGGGCAAACCCCTAGCCCCCCAGGGGCTAAATAAATGAATAAATGACCGCCAGGTCAGCTCCTAAACCGCTAGGCAACCGTGACATCTTTTATACTCAAGTGGGTGGAGCATCACCAGGGGTTGCTAGGTGAGGGGCTGGACTCAGGTTTGAGGTGATTGGCTGCGGTTTGTGACATCACAAACCGCAGGAAGTGTGAAACGGAGCGTTTTTAATCACAGACAAATAAATCTACTTAGAGTAAATAAACCACTGGGTGCATTTTTTTGGCACAAGGACTGTTTTTTTATGAAGTAAATACCCAAAGTTTAGTAAAAAAACATTAAAAAGTGAATTTTGCATGTGTGGTCCCCTTTAAAAACCTCTTCAGGTCACTGTCTAAAACGTTAAAGACTGTTTGGGTCATCACTTTAAGGATTTTGCTTTAGAGGAGCCTGTATTTCTACAACTTTGGAGACAACCAAACCAGCACCTCCCCAAATCGTCTATTCTTTGATCTAATTTCTTATTGAAAGCTTTTTGGTTAAAAATAGAAATATCCACTTAAAAATCCAATATGGCTGCCCACATAAAACACAAAACCTATCTCAGAAATAAACCATTGTTTCGCTTCAGTATGTTTGAATGCCCTGAATCAGTTGTATGCATACCGACACTATTGGTTACCAATTTCCCTGGTACAACACCATCAACGTGTAGCTGTTGGATATTTGGAAGTATCCGTAAATGAAAGTCATTTATGTGTAAAATCCATTTTGAATGGATATATATCAAATTCACTGGAACAAAAGAAAACTTTAGGGACTCTCTGAGTTTTTGATGCAATTTAATTCCATGTTACCCTGTTCCGTAGCTTAGCAGCAAAAATAGCTGGGAGACATTTCTAATTATGATTTCAATTACAATTTTTGTAAAGAAAAATTGCATTGGTTATTGTTATGATGCATTAAATAATTAGGATACTAGGGACAAGGACAGTAATAAAGCAAAACTTCCTGAAAGCAGAAAATCCCAGTAAAACAAGTTGATGTCCCACGTCGCTGAGGGATTTGAATAGTGAACGTTTTTAGTTTTTGAGACTTAAAAAAAAAAGTTTTTCTGGACTGGAATTGAACAGATAATGTCAGTAAACCTTCAAGAATATAAAGTGGATAGGAGTTACAATGTGTATCAGAGCAGAGGTAGTTTGTTGTTGTTGTTTTTAGTTTGAGACAGTCGAGGACAACTCATCAGATTCAGATCTGAATCTGAATCTGATGAGTGGACAAAGCAATTTCATCCACTGCCAGGTGCAACGTTGGAGCCAGGGTGTGACGGCTTTGGCCACCATAGATTATTTTTCAGCCACTCCAATCAATTAAGGAAACTATACGTTTAACTACTAGAAATCATAGTTTCTCCAAATGATCAGGGTGGAGAGTCTACATATATGGTTGGTGGTGGGCATCTTGGATTTTGACATGGCATCTGAGTTTTTGATAGGAATCTTTTAAATGCCTACAATCAGAAACACACCAAAATGGAAGTCATCAGCAAGTTACATATTTTTCCAAGTTACATATCTTTCCAAGTTATCCAGTTCACAAGGTTTATGGTGCTGACGAGCTGTAGGGCCGCCATCTTGGAACGGTTGCCTGCTCTACTCAGTGTAACCTGTTTGACAGGTGCAATGAAGTATATGCGTGTTTAATCAGTCATAGCTCGCTGAATACTAAACTTATTCTCACGATTTTTCCCTTCTGTAAATCTTAGGGGTACAGCCATTAAAACTGAACACATGGCTCAGTGTATTTAAATATTCTTGGTGGGTTCAAAAAACGTTCAATAGAAAAACGGCTGGACTTTATTTGTAACAAGACGTTTCGCTCTTCAAATAAATTACCTTCTGTTACAGTTAACATTCAAAGTCAAAGTCAACTTTATTGTCAAAACTGCAATATGTACAGGACATACACAGGATTGAAATTGCATTTATCTCTGTCCCTCGGTGCAACAGTAAACATTTAAACACTAAAACACTAAAACATTTAATAAACATAAGCATAAAATGAAATAATAAAAGTGTAATACTGTCCTGAGTTTTTGCATAGTAGTTTTTGCATAGTAGTAGTATGAAAGTATGAAAAGTTACACCAACACTAAAACACTAAACATTTAATAAACATAAGCATAAAATGAAATAACAAAAGTGTAATACTGTCCTGAGTTTTTTGCATAGTAGTATAAAAGTGTAAAAAGTATATCTATAAAATAAAATGAAAGTTCTGGCATTGACATTTGTAATAGAGTGACAAAGCAGCATATGAAGTTTATGTACACAGTATATGTATGAGGTAGTTGATATTGGTATAGAGGTAAAGTGGCATATGCAATAAGGCTAGTAAAAAATATATATATATCAGCAGTAGTGTAGATATAAAAAGTAGTGTAAATGTAAACAGTAGTAATAAATGTAAACAGTAGTATTGAATGAAAACAGTAGTAATAAATGTAAACAGTGAATGTAAACAGTAGTATGACTATAGGCAGTAATGTAATACAAACATTAGTGCAAATATAAGAAGTAGTGCAAACTGAATGAGCACATGACCGTGAGTTGAGTTAATAACCCGTTTGATGACACAGAGTCCAGTGTCTTCTGTTAACTGTATTCTGTTACAAATAAAGTCCAGTCGTTTTTCTATTGAACGATTTTTGAATTGATCATGTCCTGGATGACTGATAATCTTCACCAGCATATTCTTGGTGGGTTAACATTGTAACAATATAGGAGTTATTAGTCAGTTTACTGACTTACCTATAGTTTAGACGTGCAAGTCTGAGCAGAGTTTAATCTGCACAAACTTGAC
>JBBPBX010027021.1:6703-26853 GCA_038048925.1 Garcialebias charrua
TATATATATATATATATATATATGTGTATATATATATGTGTATATACATACAGGTAGTCCCCGACTTACGAGCGCTCTTACTTACGAGGTCCCGGATTTACGAGGTTATCATATTTAATAAAAATATGAAATAAAAAATAAATAAAAATAATTATTATTATATATGTTTTTGTGTTTAAATGTTCTTAATTTCATGTGTACAGCACTTTATTACAGCTGTGGTTGTTTTAAATAGCTTTATAAATAATGTATAATGTTATTTTTATGTTTTATTTCAATTTTTAGCGTATTAGCGATCGCTCCCAAAATGCAGCCGGCAGACATAAAACGAACGGATCGCTCCGCCTGACCATGCAACGAGCGGAGCTAAGCAGGCGGGGATTGGAAATGCCAGCATCTGCGGCCGGGAGCTGCTGGCTTTTGAGGACCGTGCGTCCGATCAGAGGTTGCCTCATAAGGAAAAATTAGCTGGAAACACTCGGTGAACTTTGTGTATGTGTCTGACCTGAAGCAGCAGCCACGAATCGCTCAGCGGTCGCTCCCAAAGTGCTGCATGCAACGAGCGGAGCTAAGTGAGCGGCAAAGGTGGGCGCCAGACCGCTAGGAAGCGCTAAAGCGCTAATCCGCTTATAGCGGACCTAAACAATTTGTTAGCTTTACAGCGGATTGACTAACTTTTATAATTCATAAGCGGATTTGCGCTATTTTTATTTAAAATGCAGTACCGCTAATAACTAATTATCTATCAGTAAAAACGAAAAAACTTATTTACGGGCTCTTAAATCAACCGGACGACTGCTAACAGACCATATCCTGTCAGCGCCGGATGTGGTCCGTGACAAAAAAGCGTCCCCCTCAGTCTCTTGGCTAGAGAGCGCAGTTAGCAGCCAGTGTGTTACTCTGCAGCCTTATTGCTTGTTTTCGAAGAGTCAGACGAAGAGTTTTTAACATGGAGGGTGAACTTATGGATGTTTCTCAGCGGCCTACGCGACGCGTCTGGATTTAAAAAAGTAGGTCGTCATTTCAAAATAGCTAAATCGATTGCAGTACTGTACAAAGTCAGAGACCTATTGAATGATAAAGCTCTGTATTTGTTGTATAACACAATCATTGTTCCACACTTAATCTATTGTATTGATGTTTGGGGGAATGCGTGTAAAACAATCACAAAGCCTATTTTTGTATTACAGAAAAGAGCTGTAAGAATTATCACTAGAAAACATTACCGTCATCCATCAAGTACATTATTTTATCAACTGAAGTTATTGAAGTTCCATGATTTGGTAGACTATAATATTTTATCAGTTATGTATAGGGCTCAAAATAATGCATTACCTTTAAATATCCAAATGCATTTTGTTAAAAGACAAAGTTGTTATAATCTTAAGGGGACAGAGATGTTTGTAAAACCACAATTCAGAACTAGTTTGAAGGGACGTTCTACCTCAATCCAGGGAATTAGATTATGGAATGGCTTGGAGAATGTAGTTAAAAATGCCAAGTCAATGTTTACATTTAAGAAAATGATCAAAACAAATGTGTTAAAAAAATATATGAAATAGCGTAATGTGTATTGTATTAGTTAGAAAATTAGAAAGAGTTAGTCATTTTGTACTGTTGGTTGAAGATTATTATTGTTTAATCTGATTGTTGGAAAAAGTTGGTTGAAGATTATTATTGTTTACATGGTTGATTATTATTGTTTAATCTGATTGTTGGAAATAAGGGGCAGATATAATAAGATTTATTCTTCTTTCTGCTACCTTTCATTTTTTTATATTTTGTACATTATCATTTATGAGATTGTCTTGTATTGTTTATTTTGTAAAAAAAAAAGAACAAATTTAATAAACAAACATAAACATAAACAAACATTTGCCCTCTCTTCAAAATGGCGGTGGCCACAGAAGCTAAGGACTTTCCAAGAAAACACAGTAAAAACAATTGTTTCTTTGCTGAGAAAAAATATTTCATAGCTGACGTTATAGCACAAGTTCTTCTGAGCTTGAGAGTTTCACGAAATGGTCAAATCTGCTGGATTTAAAAAAGTAGTTCGCCATTAGCACTGTTCAAAATGGCGTCCGCGACAGCCACAGAAGTTAAGAACATAAAATAGCTGACAGGGCAGCAAACTTACATACTCAGGGAATCACAAGGAACTCAGGAGACAGAGGCAACAGGAGACAATGCCAGGACAACGATAAACACAGAGATACAGACTTATATACAGGTACATGAACACACAGCATGACAATCACAAACACCTGGACAACAAAATGGAGGAGATAAGCAAGACAATTAACAGATAGACCAGGGAGTGTAGGGATGGGGACCCACCACCTGAGAGCAACATGCTTACAACTGTTATCTTGAAGTTCTAGGGTGTAGAGAGCCACAGAAACGGTTATGGTAGGCCGGATTTGGCCCACGGACCTTGAGTTTGACACATGCGATCTAGTGGTACTAAAAGTAACATAAGAAAAAAAAAAGCCAAATATGTCAGCAGTTTAGCTAACAGACTTTGGAATGGGTACATTTTGTCCTTGTCAAACCTGTTGAAGAGAACCAAACTAAATTCCGTCAGTGAGGACTGAACTTGGAAAAAGGGCCTTCTCCTACTCTGCTCGTGCTTCATGGAATATCTTACAAAAAGATCTGAAGCTCTCGACCTTGACTTCTCTAAATGGTTTTCAGAATCTGTTGGAATCCTGGCAAAAACCAATGCAGATTTGTTCCTGTCTTTGATTTTATACGTCTACCTTATGTTTTGCTAGTTTTTTGATAAAAAAAAGTATTTCTTTCTTTTGTTTTTTCTCTTTTTTGTTTTCTATTGTTTATTGTTTGTTTATTGTTTATTGTTTAAGGAAATTCTACCATTGCTGTTCATCGTTCTTTAGTTTTAGGAGGTCGCTTTCGTAAATGAGCCCATGAGGCTCAATAAGATTTACCTGACTAAATAAAGGTTGAATGAATGAATGAAAAAACAATACTCTTAAATTCAAACAACTTACTGTATAACAGTTCATGCACCGCTAGTTGGCAATGTAGGGCAAATATTGCATAACTTGCTGGCTACCAATTGTTGAATTTAAATAGCGTTTTAGAATTAGCTTCCCCTAATTTTCATAAGACATTAGTGCTTTTGAAATTGCGGACCTAAATAAATTAATATGTGCTTTAGAAATAGCGGAACTAATTTTTGGATTAGCGCTGCCCAGCACTGGCGGGCGGTGTGCCGGAGGAGGAACGAGCTAACATTAGCCAGTTAGCTCAAGCCTCGTAGCTCCACCGGACAGCCGGCTTTGTGTGATCAGAGGTTCCTGGAGCTCGGCTCGATGGCGGACTGGAAGTAGAAGATATCGGGGGTCACCCAGTTAACTTGGAATAACAAAGCCGACAGCATTTTTGGACGTGCAGCTAAACTGGACTGCCCGTAGCTGCGGACTCGGTGGGGCTAAATGCTAACAGGTGAAGCTAATGGCGGCGCGCACAGACAGCTTTCGGTAAGTTATTAAAACTTTTTTCTGGCTCCAAATGTATGAAGACAGCATAGTAACAGTCCTTCCTGTAAAGGGTTTGGATTGCGTGGTGCTACAGAAAGCTGGAGAGCTCGGACGTAACGCAGCGGAGGCAAACAGCTCAGCTCAAAGTAAGAAATTTATTTTTTATCCATCCATCCATCCATTTTCGTCCGCTTATCCGGGGTCGGGTCGCGGGGGTAGCAGCCTAAGTAGGGAGGCCCAGACTTCCCTCTCCCCAGCCACATGGAGCAGCTCCTCTGGGGGAATCCCAAGGCGTTCCCAGGCCAGCCGAGAAACATAGTCCCTCCAGCGTGTCCTGGGTCTTCCTCTGGGTCTCCTCCCGGTGGGACATGCCCGGAACACCTCACCAGGGAGGCGTCCAGGAGGCATCCTAACCAGATGCCCGAGCCACCTCAACTGGCTCCTCTCGATGTGGAGAAGCAGCGGCTCTACTCCGAGTCCCTCCCGGATGACTGAGCTTCTCACCCTATCTCTAAGGGAGAGTCCAGACACCCTGCGGAGAAAACTCATTTCAGCCGCTTGTATCCGAGATCTCGTTCTTTCGGTCACAACCCAAAGCTCATGACCATAGATGAGGGTGGGAACGTAGATCGATCGGTAAATTGAGAGCTTTGCCTTTCGACTCAGCTCTCTCTTCACCACGACAGACCGGTACAGCGCCCGCTTCACTGCGGACGCTGCACCTATCCGCCTATCGATCTCACGCTCCAGTTTTCCCTCATTCGTGAACAAGACCCCGAGATACTTAAACTCCTCCACTTGGGGCAGGACCTCCTCCCCGACCCGGAGAGGGCATGCTACCCTTTTCCGGCTCAAGACCATGGCCTCGGATTTGGAGGAACTGATC
Source organism: Garcialebias charrua (assembly GCA_038048925.1). Taxonomy (NCBI): domain Eukaryota; kingdom Metazoa; phylum Chordata; class Actinopteri; order Cyprinodontiformes; family Rivulidae; genus Garcialebias; species Garcialebias charrua. Next base: position 11,093 of record JBBPBX010027021.1, read on the forward strand.
CTCATCCCGGCCGCATCACACTCGGCTGCAAACCGCTCCAGCGAAAGCTGTAGATCACGATCTGATGAAGCCAATAGGACCACATCATCTGCAAAAAACAGAGAAGCGATTCTAAGGCCACCAAAACGGATCCTCTCAACACCTTGGCTGCGCCTAGAAATTCTGTCCATAAAAGTTATGAACAGAATCGGTGACAAAGGGCAACCTTGGCGGAGTCCAACTCTCACTGGAAACGAGCCTGACTTACTGCCGGCAATGCGGACCAAGCTCTGACACCGGTCGTACAGGGACCTAACAGCCCATATCAAAGGGCCTGGTACCCCATACTCCCGGAGTACCCCCCACAGAACCCCCCGAGGGACGCGGTCGAATGCCTTTTCCAAGTCCACAAAGCACATGTAAACTGGTTGGGCAAACTCCCACGCACCCTCCAGGACCCTGCTGAGGGTGTAGAGCTGGTCTAGTGTTCCACGACCAGGACGAAAACCACACTGCTCCTCCTGAATCCGAGGTTCGACTATCCGACGGACCCTCCTCTCCAGAACCCCTGAATAGACCTTACCAGGGAGGCTTAAGAGTGTGATCCCCCTATAGTTGGAACACACCCTACGGTCCCCCTTTTTGAATAGGGGAACCACCACCCCAGTCTGCCAATCCAAGGGAACTGCCCCCGATGTCCACGCGATATTGCAGAGTCGCGTAAGCCAACACAACCCCACAACATCCAGAGCCCTAAGGAACTCAGGGCGAATCTCATCCACCCCTGGAGCCCTGCCACCGCGGAGCTTTTTAACCACCTCGGTGACCTCAGCTCCAGAGATTGGAGAGCCCGACCCAAAGTCCCCAGGCTCCGCTTCCTCAGTGGAAGACGTGCCAGTAGGATTGAGGAGGTCTTCGAAGTATTCCGCCCACCGACTCACAACATCCCGAGTTGAGGTCAACAGCACGCCATCCCCACCATAAATGGTGTTGGTCGCGTACCGCTTTCCCCCCCTGAGACGCCGGATGGTGGACCAGAATCGCCTCGAAGCCGTACGGAAGTCATTCTCCATGGCCTCTCCGAACTCCTCCCACGCCCGAGTTTTTGCCTCAGCAACCACCCGAGCCGCATGCCGCTTGGACTGCCGGTACCTATCTGCTGCTTCCGGGGTCCCACAGGCCAAAAAGGCCCAATAGGACTCCTTCTTCAGCTTGACAGCATCCCTCACTGCCGGTGTCCACCACCGGGTTCGAGGGTTGCCACCACGAAAGATTTATTTTTTATAAATGTTTTAAAGTATTTTTAAGTGTTAGGATAGTTGAAATGCTTGGTAACCGCACATGCGGTAATGAACTGCATATAATGAATTATATACACGTGGCATATAAAAAAAAGGTAGTCCCCGAATTACGAGATTTTGCCTTACGAGATACTCGGAGGAACGGAACTCGCTCGTAAGTCGGGGACTACCTGTATATATATATTAAAATAAACTACTACTTACTATTTGTTCTACAAAAAAATATTCCCACTTTGCGATTTTTCACTTATCGTGGGTCTTCAAGGTACGGATCCCCTGCGATAAATGAGGGATCAGCGAGCAGGTCCCTGGTTCAAATCCTGGTCTGGGGGCCTTTCTGGATGGAGTTTACATGTTCTCTCTGAGCATGTGTGGGTTTTCTCCAGGTACTCCGGTTTCCTCCCACAGACCAAAAACATGCATGTTAGACTGATGGTAACTCTAAACTGTCCCTAGGTGTGAGTGAGAGAGTGAATGGTTGTTTGTCTCTATGTGTCCCTGTGATGGACTTGCGACCCGTCCAGAGTGTCCCCTGCACAGTGATTGCTGGACATGGGCACCAGCGACCCCTGTGACCCAAAATGGAAGAAGCGGGTAAAAGTTAATAGATGTATAGATAATAATAATAATAATAATAATAATAATAATAATAATAATAATAATAATAATAATAATAATAATAATAATAATAATAATAATAATAAAGCATGTTCCAAACTGTAAATGTATNATATATTAAAATAAACTACTACTTACTATTTGTTCTACAAAAAAATATTCCCACTTTGCGATTTTTCACTTATCGTGGGTCTTCAAGGTACGGATCCCCTGCGATAAATGAGGGATCAGCGAGCAGGTCCCTGGTTCAAATCCTGGTCTGGGGGCCTTTCTGGATGGAGTTTACATGTTCTCTCTGAGCATGTGTGGGTTTTCTCCAGGTACTCCGGTTTCCTCCCACAGACCAAAAACATGCATGTTAGACTGATGGTAACTCTAAACTGTCCCTAGGTGTGAGTGAGAGAGTGAATGGTTGTTTGTCTCTATGTGTCCCTGTGATGGACTTGCGACCCGTCCAGAGTGTCCCCTGCACAGTGATTGCTGGACATGGGCACCAGCGACCCCTGTGACCCAAAATGGAAGAAGCGGGTAAAAGTTAATAGATGTATAGATAATAATAATAATAATAATAATAATAATAATAATAATAATAATAATAATAATAATAATAATAATAATAATAATAATAATAATAATAATAATAAAGCATGTTCCAAACTGTAAATGTATACATCTTGAAAGCTCTCAGCGTGGTGAGCTAAAGCAGCAGCCTGTATAAACATCCTTGCAGCATAATTATGGATGTTCTGTGCAGCCAGTCTAGATTTCAGCGTTATAAAAGGCAGCAGAGCATTATTTATTCAAACTGTGAAAGAAAATCTAAAGTAAAAATAAAGGCTGTGAAACACACACTCAACTTGACTTACACATGTGTACTATGGAGACCAAAATGCAGTTTCATTCTAGATAAATACTCCAAATAAGTTTTTCTATTGTTGGTATCACATTTACTCCTGTTAGTCTCGGTCCACACAATGAGTTTTCTATATGAAAACGTATTTATTATAAAACTGGTGGCACAACAGAGAGAGAAACGTCACACCTGATGTCTCTGAGCTGAGCAGTTTTCATCCATACTTTGGATCAAATACAGAACTAGCATTTGATCAAAGTTCATCCTCAGTAATCCTAATAACAAAGTACTAACATTTATGAAGAAGCTCTGAATTGTGAGTTTAAAACATTTTGCACATTTCACAGGGTGATGTCATCTGTCACTGGACTATGGACACATGTGACTATAATAAAAACATAAGTCTGAGATGATTAATCCACAAAGAGCCCACACGTTAAGAAACATTTCTTTGTGTGCCAGCTGGACATCTGTTTAGTCTTCTCAACATATTGTTTTTCATACCATCTGGGAAAGTAAATCATTTTTGCTCAACATTTCCAAGCAGCTTCTGTGTGAGTGAGTCGAGGAGTGTGTCATCAGGTAAGACAATTATCTTGTGTGAACGTGAGGGTTAGCACTTTTCCCAAACATCTGCCATCATAATGGCTGCACTCATAACAATAAAGAAAGATAATTCACAAGTCTCTCTTCATTTACAAAACACCTGAACCGGTTTTAGTCCTACAGACGTTTCATTAAAGTAATTTGGGTTTTCTATCAGTGGAACAAAAACTGAGAATAAATAAATAAAACTAGTTCATCTGAACTGTTTCTTTTAGACAAGAACTCCTGTTTTATCTTGTTGTATTTTAAATTCATTGGTTGGAGGCTGCGTGCAGATGATTTATACTTGTACCTGAACACAGAGAAGACGCTTTGTTAAATAAAATGCTTTCAAAAAATCTTACTTCTAACCTACAAAGCCCTCAACAACCTAGCTCCATCTTATATTACAGATCTTAGTGTTCTATATTTTCCCAACAGAGAACTTCACTCTCAGACTGCAGGTTTGTTTTGTACACCTGGACCATAGAAAGTACAGCTGGACCATAGAAAGTACACCTGGACCATAGAAAGTACAGCTGGACCATAGAAAGTACAGCTGGACCATAGAAAGTACAGCTGGACCATAGAAAGTACAGCTGGACCATAGAAAGTACAGCTGGACCATAGAAAGTACAGCTGGACTATAGAAAGTACACCTGGACCATAGAAAGTACAGCTGGACCATAGAAAGTACACCTGGACCATAGAAAGTACACCTGGACCATAGAAAGTACACCTGGACTATAGAAAGTACACCTGGACCATAGAAAGTACACCTGGACTATAGAAAGTACACATGGACTATAGAAAGTACACCTGGACTATAGAAAGTACACCTGGACTATAGAAAGTACACCTGGACCATAGAAAGTACACCTGGACTATAGAAAGTACACCTGGACTATAGAAAGTACACCTGGACTATAGAAAGTACACCTGGACTATAGAAAGTACACCTGGACTATAGAAAGTACACCTGGACTATAGAAAGTACACCTGGACTATAGAAAGTACACCTGGACTATAGAAAGTACACCTGGACTATAGAAAGTACACCTGGACTATAGAAAGTACACCTGGACTATAGAAAGTACACCTGGACTATAGAAAGTACACCTGGACTATAGAAAGTACACCTGGACTATAGAAAGTACACCTGGACTATAGAAAGTACACCTGGACTATAGAAAGTACACCTGGACTATAGAAAGTACACCTGGACTATAGAAAGTACACCTGGACTATAGAAAGTACACCTGGACTATAGAAAGTACACCTGGACTATAGAAAGTACACCTGGACTATAGAAAGTACACCTGGACTATAGAAAGTACACCTGGACTATAGAAAGTACACCTGGACTATAGAAAGTACACCTGGACTATAGAAAGTACACCTGGACTATAGAAAGTACACCTGGACTATAGAAAGTACACCTGGACTATAGAAAGTACACCTGGACTATAGAAAGTACACCTGGACCATAGAAAGTACACCTGGACTATAGAAAGTACACCTGGACTATAGAAAGTACACCTGGACCATAGAAAGTACACCTGGACTATAGAAAGTACACCTGGACCGTAGAAAGAACACCTGGACTATAGAAAGTACACCTGGACCATAGAAAGTACACATGGACTATAAAAAGTACACCTGGACTATAGAAAGTACACCTGTACTATAGAAAGTACACCTGGAACATATAAAGTAGATGTGGACTATAAAAAGTACACCTGGACCATAGAAATTACACCTGTACTATAGAAAGTACACCTGGACCATAGAAAGTACACCTGGACTATAGAAAATACACCTGGACCATATAAAGTAGATGTGGACTATAAAAAGTACACCTGGACCATATAAAGTACACCTGGACTATAGAAAATACACCTGTACCATAGAAAGTACATGTTGACTATAGAAAGTACACCTGGACAATAGAAAGTACACGTGGACAATAAAAAGTATACCTGGACCATATAAAGTACATCTGGACTATAGAAAGTATACCTGGACCATATAAAGTACATCTGGACTATAGAAAGTGTACCTGGACCATATAAAGTACACGTGGACTATAGAAAGTACACCTGGACTAAATAAAGTACACCTGGACTATAGAAAGTACACCTGGACTATAGAAAGTACACATGGACTATAGAAAGTACACCTGGACTATAGAAAGTACACCTGGACTATAGAAAGTACACCTGGACTATAGAAAGTACACCTGGACTATAGAAAGTACACCTGGACTATAGAAAGTACACCTGGACTATAGAAAGTACACCTGGACTATAGAAAGTACACCTGGACTATAGAAAGTACACCTGGACTATAGAAAGTACACCTGGACTATAGAAAGTACACCTGGACTATAGAAAGTACACCTGGACTATAGAAAGTACACCTGGACTATAGAAAGTACACCTGGACTATAGAAAGTACACCTGGACTATAGAAAGTACACCTGGACTATAGAAAGTACACCTGGACTATAGAAAGTACACCTGGACTATAGAAAGTACACCTGGACTATAGAAAGTACACCTGGACTATAGAAAGTACACCTGGACTATAGAAAGTACACCTGGACTATAGAAAGTACACCTGGACTATAGAAAGTACACCTGGACTATAGAAAGTACACCTGGACTATAGAAAGTACACCTGGACTATAGAAAGTACACCTGGACTATAGAAAGTACACCTGGACTATAGAAAGTACACCTGGACTATAGAAAGTACACCTGGACTATAGAAAGTACACCTGGACTATAGAAAGTACACCTGGACTATAGAAAGTACACCTGGACTATAGAAAGTACACCTGGACCATAGAAAGTACACCTGGACCATAGAAAGTATCTGCCCGTCTCTATCATCTTCTTCAAGCTCCTTCCTTGTCAAAGCAGGTACTGTATTGCACAGCAGAAATATTTTTATGCAACGCAGCTCATTGTTGAGCTAATGGGTCCTATAAACATAATCTTTCTTAAGCCACTTATTTATTTATTCATTTTAAATGCAGACACACATTTGAGAGCAAACCATCCTCCATGGATGCCACCTATACTTTTTCCAAGACAACTGATCCATCCATCTTTCAGTGTGTCACCCAATTAAAGCTTTTTGCCCGTGATAAAACGAACCAATTAAGCAGTGCACTTCTGCTCGGGCAGAGATCCATCACCTAATGGGTGAAATCCACTCACAAGAATGCCATGTCCGTATCGCCTCTCCACCTCATTATCATGCAGCTAATAGCCATCACTCACATCAACACTCACACCAAGCAAATGGGCGTCCATCCATGTGCTCCGTGAGTCATAACGCTCCCACACTTGATTAACTGGGACACAACACAGAATACGGTCCATGTAAAAACCTGTGAAAGAGCAGGGCACGAGCTAAAATGGCTGTTCTTACATGCTGACTGGGAAGGTTAGAAGATGACTGAGAGACGAAACTATCCTTCAACAAGAATCATCTCAGGCTCATGGACTGCTTGCTGTGATCACTTATAGGGATTTTAAACACATTACTTTTGTACATATAATGTTTGTAAAATCGTTCAATCAGAACCACACATTAAGGGATTAAAATGAATCAGATGGCTTGAATGAACCCACTCTGACATGTAAAGACTTCTAGAGGAAGATCTGGGATCAGCAGGAATAATGCAGAATCCTGTTCCTAATGTTAAACATGAGGAACAAAAATGACTGGGTGAAACAAAGAAAAGAAAGTTACTGCCCCTCTGAGAGCCAGTGATGTGTCTGAAACATTTCGGTCAGCCCCCCACTCCTGTACATTTACTTTCTGAATTTGACCTTTCTCAAATGACACTAATCTTTCGGGAACGTTTGCTCGAAACATCATTATTAGCCTTTTACATTTTTGATTAGTCAAGTGTCTTTATGTACTTTTTATTTTTATTTTATATTATGCATACTGTCTTTGTGTAGGTATTTGTTCAAGTTAGTGTTTGTGAGTTTAATATGCAGTGAAACGTAGCTGAGTGGGCCTCGTCGTAGAACCAGAATAATTAGATTCTTCTGCTGCTTCTATGGAAATCAGGATCTCTCCTTGGTGACATGTTTTTATTTAGCATCCAGTTTGACTCGAAGACTTCAGCTTCTCAACATCTTTGCATCTAATTTACACCAAGGAGCTCCTGCTGGTTTAACATCAAATCATCCCTAAAATGTGAAACAGAACTTACCTTCACATTCAAATGCATTTCACAGTTTATGAAAAAATTCAAACAGACAAAATGAGGTTTTGTACAGCTAACGTCTAAAATGTTATAACTTTGTCACAGCAGCTGACAGCAGAAGAACCTCCTAACAGTTATCCTGACCTCATTTCAAATCTACTGCAGTGAATTAAATCTGTAAAATCACCCTCTGTGCTCTGCATTCTGAGCATGTGAGCAGTTATAGCAGAGCAGATCATCCTAACTCAGGAAAGACTTCAGCTAATAACAAAACGCCAACGTTTCACAGGGATGGATGACGTTTTGTTTCCATGACCTGAAGCTGATGAATTTGACTCGTCGTTGCTTAGTGCAGTGAAGCAGTGGAGCTGAAGTGAACTGCAGTGGAACCGAAGTGAAGCACTGGAGCTGCAGTGGAGCTGCAGTGGAGCTGAAGTGGAGCTGCAGTGAAGCAGTGTAGCAGAGGTGAAGCGTTGTAGCTGCAGTGAATCAGTGTTGCTGCAATGAATAAGTATCTGCAGTGAAGCAATTTTAATGTAGTGAAGCAGTTTTGCTGCAGTAAAGCGTTGTTGGTGCAGTGAAGTAGTGCAGCTGCATTGAAGCAGTATAGCCACAGTGAAACGTATAACTACAGTGAATCAGTGTAGCTGCAGTGAAGCAGTGTAGAAGAAATAAAGCAGTGTAGCTGCAGTGAATAAGTATCTGCAGTGAAGCAATTTTAATGCAGTGAAGCAGTTTTGCTGCAAAGCAATGTTGCTGCAGTGAAGCAGTGCAGTTGCATTGAAGCAGTATAGCCACAGTGAAATGGTATATCTACAGTGAAGCAGTGTAGCTGCAGTGAAGCAGTGTAGCAGAAAGAAAGCAGTGTAGCTGCAGTGCAGCAGTGTAGCTGCAGTGAAGCAGTGTAGCAGAAATAAAGCAGTGTAGATGCAGTGAAGCAGTGTAGCTGCAGTGAAGCAGTGTAGCTGCAGTGAAGCAGTGTAGCTGCAGTGAAGCAGTGTGGCAGAAGTGAAGCAGTGTAGCTGCAGTGAAGCAGTGTAGTTGCAGTGAAGCAGTGTATTTGCAGTGAAGCAGTGTAGCTGCAGTGAAGCAGTGTAGTTGCAGTGAAGCAGTGTAGCTGCAGTGAAGCAGTGTAGCAGAAGTGAAGCAGTGTAGCTGCAGTGAAGCAGTGTAGCTGCAGTGAAGCAGTGTAGCTGCAGTGAAGCAGTGTAGCAGCAGTGAAGCAGTGTAGCTGCAGTGAAGCAGTGTAGTTGCAGTGAAGCAGTGTAGCTGCAGTGAAGCAGTGTAGCTGCAGTGAAGCAGTGTAGCTGCAGTGAAGCAGTGTAGCTGCAGTGAAGCAGTGTAGCTGCAGTGAAGCAGTGTAGCTGCAGTGAAGCAGTGTAGCTGCAGTGAAGCAGTGTAGCTGCAGTGAAGCAGTGTAGCTGCAGTGAAGCAGTGTAGCTGCAGTGAAGCAGTGTAGCTGCAGTGAAGCAGTGTAGCTGCAGTGAAGCAGTGTAGCTGCAGTGAAGCAGTGTAGCTGCAGTGAAGCAGTGTAGCTGCAGTGAAGCAGTGTAGCTGCAGTGAAGCAGTGTAGCTGCAGTGAAGCAGTGTAGCTGCAGTGAAGCAGTGTAGTTGCAGTGAAGCAGTGTAGTTGCAGTGAAGCAGTGTAGTTGCAGTGAAGCAGTGTAGCTGCAGTGAAGCAGTGTAGCTGCAGTGAAGCAGTGTAGCTGCAGAGAAGCAGTGTAGCTGCAGAGAAGCAGTGTAGCAGAAATAAAGAAGTGTAGTTGCAGTGAAGCAGTGTGGCAGAAGTGAAGCAGTGTGGCTGCTGCTCTCAGTTTATTCAGACGCACTTGGGAAAGAACTCTTCTGTTTGCATATTAACTCTTAACGTTAGCTTTATTAAACTTTACCAACGCACTGCAGATGGAGAGCTGCTGTCCATGTTTGTTTGTGATCAAGACTTTACAGTGTAAACTGTTGACATGTTTCTTCAGTTACCTTTCAAGAACTTTTTTTTTAACTGGATTAAAAAAAGTAAGAAAAACAGCCACTGGTTTTTTTTTTTTGTATTGGTTTGAATTATGATTTACAAAAAGCAGCTTTATGTAAATTAGCTCTACATTGTATGCTTTTAATGGAAAAATCTAAATGAAAACGAACAGTTAATATTTTGTTCTGTCAAAGATATTTTAACTCCGGTTGTACAACCGTTTTAAGAATGTGCATTGCAAAGGCCACATTTCATCCATTTATCTTTGTTTACTCACTGCTTTGACCACAGAACGACTACATTATCTATCATTTGTAGCGTATGCTTGGCCTATGAATATTTTATTACAAAGGGTTGAGTCATGGCCTCCACATTCATAACAATCAAAATATGTTTTGTGCATGAAAACAAAAAGTCGTGCTTTTGAGCTGACAACTGCATTTCAGTTAGAAGTGTGAGCAGAGTTTTGTTTCTTTCAGTGATGTCACAAGTTCTCTTTGAATTATGTGTGTTATTGTGATCGGTTTTAAGTGATATTTAGTGAAATCATTAACATTTGTCCAGTGGTAAAAATGTGTACCTGCTGTGTGTATTTCATTTGAGGCGTTGCAGTTTTTGTGTTTCTGCAGCTTGACAATAGCCCGTCATAATCTCCTGGTGTGATCCCAGCATGGATCTCTGAGATTGGCAGAGTCATGTTATCTGATCCCTGCAGCCAGGAGGCTACGCTAACCTTTACACTGTCGGGGAGCGAGACGGGAGCACCTAAGAAAATATTATCAGTCGCCTGTCATTGATTCTGTGTCACAAAAATAAAAAGAATAAGAAAAGCATCAGGTTCTAAAAGCTCCTGTGAAGAATTAATGCATTTAAACTACTAGGTTCAATTTTTCAAATATTTTGTTCAAATATTACAAACTACTCAGTTTCCAATGTACAAGTTTTTATCGTAAAAAAAAACGTGTTTTTGTCACAGTTTGTGTACAGTTTCCTCTGTGTAGTAATTATTTACGTTTCTGCACATTCATGTAAAACATATGTAAAAAGAAAAATAAATATTTAACCGTTTTCATCGTTTTCTGTTTCTAATGTGTCATCTACTAAGAACATAACATTTCTTCTAAACGTCATTTATTTCACTGGAGAACCCAACAACACACTGTAAACACACAATGCACACACACGTATGTTGCAGACCTGTGTACGTGCACATTTCATGTGTATTTCAGCATTATTCTTGTTCATGTTTTATGCTGTTGGCAGAGAAAAGGTCAAAGGTCAGGTCAGGGCTCAGTCCCTCTCGGGGTGACTCGATCTGTTCCGGTCAGAGTCTTCACTTCTTGTTTCAGGGATTCTCTCTAAGACTTTGAGTCCTGAGAGTCTCAAGGTCCGTCTGCAGATGTGGCCTGATGTGAAGCGGCTCTGTGAGGGAACTGGGAACTGTGGAGGTTCAGTGGTTTTGTGCACGTCTATGAGGAGCAGGAAGCGCAAACTGAATGAAGCGTCTAAAGACAAAAAGAAGATAATATAAAAGAAGCTGTTTTTATGATTAAAATCCTGTCATTTGAGTTTGACAGAAGAACGCGTCCCGAGTGAAGAACACGTCTGAAGAATCATTTCAAGGCTTGAGATGGATCCGTTCACGCTCGTATGAATAAAAACATAAACATCTTTGAAACGACCTCAGTCACTTGTTCTAAAATTAATTCCATCTTTCAGCAATCGTTGTCACATACGAGCTGCTGCATGCAGGAACGACTGAAGCTGCTTCAACACATCCCTCTGGTTTACAGGCCTTTCGCTCACAATCAATCCATGTTTATCACGAGGCCAGGATCGTTGTTCCAAGGTCTTTTGGTGCCTGTCAGTCAAAAACTACAACAGTGTAGTTAAAACTATTGTTCCTCTTCCAGACAATGTGAGTTTTTCAGAGCTGCAGCTCACCAGGTGCCAGCCATGAGTCCATCATTCTGTTCATAAAGATGTTTATGTTTATTAAATTTGTTCTTTTTTTTTTACAAAAGAAATACAATACAAGACAATCCCATCAACGACACGTACACAATGTAAAAAAATGAAAGGTAGCAGAAAGAAGAATAAATCTTGTTATATCTGCCCCTTTTTTCAAACAATCAGATTAAACAATAATAATCTTTCACCAGCAGTACAAAATGACTAACTCTTTCTAATTTTCTAATACTAATACATAACTAATAATTGATACAATACACATTATGCTAATTCATATATATTTTTTCAACAAATTCCTTTTGATCATTTTCTTAAATGTAAACAGTGACTTGGCATTTTTAACTACATTCTCCAAGCCATTCCATAATCTAATTCCCTGGATTGAGGTAGAACGTCCCTTCAAACTAGTTCTGAATTGTGGTTTTACAAACATCTCTGTCCCCTTAAGATTATAACAACTTTGTCTTTTAACAAAATTCATTTGGATATTTAAAGGTAAATCGTTATTTTGAGCCCTATACATAATTGATAAAATATTATAATCAACCAAATCATGGAATTTCAATAATTTCAGTATGTTTGCTTCAAAAGCATGAACCTCCAATCAGAAGCTTGTTTCAATGAACAAAATAAGCTGCCTTTGTGTAACTAATCCAAACAGATTGTGACTACTGGAATATTTCTCATCACAATAATTCAGGAAACAATCTCTGAGACCTGAAGAAGATTTTCTTCATATTTTGGAGGAAATAAGTTTTACATGGATTTTAACATGTGATCTCCTTTTCCTTGTCTACAATCCATGAGTCTTAGAGATATATTGTTAGAAATGTAGAAAAGAAAACTCTGGCAGTCGATCTTTGTCCAACCAGGCAGATCTCATTCAGAGATGTTCCAAGATCTGCCTGGTCTGAAGGCAGCCTGAACATTCATCAGATGAAGCCCACGCCAACATGAGAAGAACATGCAAACCACACACAAAGAGCCCAGGTTCAACCCAGGACTTGAACCCCTGACCTTCTTTCTGTGAGGCAACAGTGCTAACCACAGGTCCACCACGCTCCATAACTTTACCCACAATACATCTGTTGTGACCAAACAAAGACAAACAACATTAACTAGGAGGTTTTCTCAATAAATTAATAAATAATCATGTGACAGTGAACCTTTCAGTCCAGGCATTAGGACTGGGATGCATCTCTGCTGAAATTAGGCAACAAATAAAAGTTTTTCACATAAAATAAATAAATAAAGTGTTCTTCAGGTTGGATATAATTTATTTTCTTTTTGCTGATGTAACTGGGTTGTCTTTTGCTATAATGACACAAAATGTCTCGTTGTTCGAACTGAACATACCTGACTGTAAACACTTAGAAACCACTGACGGACATAATCATGTGACTTTAAGCTCGGGAGCTCCTCTTCCTCATTTCTTCTTCTGTGGATAGTTTTGTTAAAATAATTAGCGCCCTCCATTTTGTGGGAGAGCACCTGGAGCAGGCGGCCAAAGCGTGGGTATTTTCTGTTTGTTGTTGTCGTCAGAGAATAAACGGTGAAATCCACCATGTCAACCAGTCACAGCCTAATCCTTTACCAGTAACCAGCACAATGCAGAGGTGGGACCAGTTACACTGACACTGGTGCATGAGCACTATGTTGACAGAAGATTATGTTTAAAGGATGTTGTTTGTGACCTCTGACCTCTGACCTGAGAACAGGCCGTCGCTGCAGCAGAGGGCATTTTGAATGAAACCAACGAGGATCGATGAACTAATAAACTCAATGTAGCAGATTTTACCACGAGCTGTGAGTCGCTAACCAAACGTCTCAATGTGTCCTTCAGTTCTAAAGACACTTCAGCTTCTTTGGTTCATGGTTATTTTAACAGAGCTCAAGTTAACAGAAATGAAAAAGTTTAATCCATTGTAGCTTCTCAGTAAAATAATCTGTTGAATGTCACCAAGCAGCAGGTGAGACCATCCATTGTTCCTCTTCGTCTGTGTTTAGTGGTAGTGCCCAAAACATTTTTGTTTAGTTGGTGAAAACACTTAAGTGTTAACAATGTAATCAACTAAATGTGGAGTCACCTACAGAAGCTCCTATCGGAAAGCTAAAGGGACCCAAATTTTTTTCAAAATTTTTAGAGTGCACTGAGCTTGGTCCCAGGTCGCTAGGACCTCGGGAAGGGGTAGACCCCGTATTACACCTTCGGGCGGGTTTGGCGAAAAAGTCCGGCTAAACCACATTGACAAACCTGTGTGTGTGTGTGTGTGTGTGTGTGTGTGTGTGTCCGCGACCGCGAGTGATATCCGATCAGCTCGTGCGCACAGGGAGAGGGAGGGAGACGTCAGGGAGGGAGTTGGACATTTATTACAGAGGAAAAATTAAAAATGACACGACAACTTGTACACGTCTGATCTGTCCCACACAATAAATACGTCGCGGTCCAGTTACAGCTCAGCGTCACTTCAGACATCCTCGTCTGCCTTTGGAGGGCGGAGTTAATGTAAGCAGATCTTTGAAGGGCGTGCCACGAGATCTCATTATCATAAACCGGTCGTTCAAAACGAAAGTTAAAAATGGCAGAATTAAAAAGGGTATAATTGATTATCTAAGAATTATTTTGTGTATTAAATTGAATGAACACTGTCTGGTAACCCCAAAGACATACCATAAAAATTTAAAAAACCTATCTGTGGTCCCCTTTAAGTACATTTTCTGAGTATCTTTACCTTACTTGAGTGTTTTTGGGAACATGACTTTCATTGCACTACATTTAAAGACAAATATTTTACTTTAGACTCCACTACATTTCTAGGAAGCTTCTCGTTACTCGTTCTTTTTTACTCAACTTTGTTTTACGGTATTGCTGATTTTCTTTCCTGAAATGCAATTGGCCACAGGCTGTGCTCCTCAAAAAGGGAACAAATCTCTGTTGCTGCTTGCTGCTTACATGGGCTGGATTTGGAATTCCATTATCCTCTTTAACTGTTATATTGAAAGATGAAATATATTATTGTTGGTTTACAAGTTTTAGTAAGGCATGTGGTGCTGCCATGTAGCCGAATGAGTTCTTGAAAGAAGAGCTGTAGTTTGTTTGCTGTAATGGATTCAACATTAAACTTATACAGTATTTCATAGTGTATGTGTGGGAGAAAAAAGGCTATCCTGTTTTTTATTCTTATTTATTTCGGGGTTGAGTGGGTGGGGTTAAAATATAAAATAGTTGTCTTTTTTGCATTTCTATGATGAAGTTTTTACAGGTGGTGTAGATTTTTTTTTTTGCAGAGTGCTTGTACATGTCAGTACATCATCAGGTGGTTTTAGAGACTTAAGGTTCTGTAAAATCACTCAACAATATTGTAATGAAATTAGAAAATATAATTTGTACTTTTGAATACTTGAGTATTTTTAAATGTGTGTACTTTTGAATACTTAAATATTTTCAAAAGTAAGTACTTTAGTACTTTACCGCGAGTAAACTTTTTACTGAGCAACTTTTACTTGTAGTTGAGTACATTTGAACATGAGTATCAATATGTATATATATATTTAATGTAAATATATATATATATATATATATATATATATATATATATATACATACATATATATATATATTATATATATATATATATATATATATATATATATATATATATATATATATATATATATATATATATATATATATATATATATATATATATATATATATATATATATATATATATATATATATATATATATATATATATATATATATATATATATATATATATATATATATATATATATATATATATATATACAGGTAGTCCCCGATTTACGAGCGAGATCCGTTACAACGAGGCGCTCGTAAACCGGAAATCTCGTAATTTGGAACGGCCGCCATTTCTCTCGTAAATCCGGAAATCCGCTCGTAAATTGGAACGGTTTTCGCTAGCGCGACTAAAAACACTCTATTTTCATCTAAAAACTACTTTTGAGTGCATAAAAATGATCGGAAACGTGTGTTTATATGCTTAACTAACTAACTGTAGTGAAAAAACACATGAAAACTCAGTATTTTTTTCGTTTTTTCCAAAAATTCGCAGCTCGTAAGTCTGGAACCTCGCAGATCAGAGCGCTCGTAAATCGGGGACTACCTGTATATATATATATATATATATATATATATATATATATATATGTATATATATATATATGTATATATATATATATATATATATATATGTGTATATATATATATATATA
>JBBPBX010027021.1:26977-37622 GCA_038048925.1 Garcialebias charrua
GTAAATCGGGGACTACCTGTATATATATATATATATATATATATATATATATATATATATATATATATATATATATATATATATATATATATATATATATATATATATATATATATATATATATATAGATATATATAAAAGGCACTGTTTTTGTATGACAACCCGGCGACAAGGATGCCTTCAGCGCCAGCACAGCATTATGACATCACTCACGCTGTTGAGTTTAGATTTGTGAAAATTTACAAATTTGCACAAGTGTTGTCATTGTGTTAGAGAGAGTAAATGTCATGAATAAATTTGACATTAAACATAATCCAAGTTAAAGTGTTACATCATTTTCAGGCCCCATTTTGGCATCTGCCTTTGGTATCAGGCCAAACTGACAAAGACCATCCAGAATAATGTAGTATTTTAATTTCACAGCAGAGAAAGTTATGTAGTCTCTCTAAGTAGGTCTATGAAAGAAAATATAAGTATTGGTATCGGCCAAATAGGTTTTAACATATCGGCAAATCGGATATCGGCCAAAAATCCAATAACGTGCATCCCTAGTTTATATAACAATGGCATAATTTTCTATTTTATATGTAAGCTAAGCTGACTGTGGTGTGCCATTCTGCTTATAGTACAGTCAGTAATGCTTTGGTTAAAAATGTGAAGTTGACTTTGAATTTTATTTCGTTCCAAGATGTTATCATGTGCGCTCATGCCTCCATTAGTCTGCATCTGGTGGGCATGAGCTCAGAACCTGAGGTGTTCTCAGTGCACATGAACGGGCAAGTTCTGATACAGAGTGGCCACAAAATGTCATCAGTGGGCCTGATCAGTGGATCTTCTGCCACAATCAGCCTCGTGGCTCCACACACAGGTCGTTGGCTGCTTTCCTCACATACCTCCAAACACATAGAAGGTAGGTGTTTCTAAATACTTTGGGGTGAACAGATCAAAAGCAGACTATTTTTTGGCTCAACAGAAAATTAATTAATTTTTACTATTGTAGTTGGTATGTATGGCTTTGTGGATGTAAAGAAATGTGAAGGCTTTGAGGAACCTGTGCGAAAGATGACAATTGCTGAACAACGTCAAAGCAAAGAGTGGACGTACTATATATCTGCAGAGGAAATTATATGGGACTATGCACCTAACCTACAGGAACATGTTGATGAGTGAGCAGCTTTATTTCAACATTTCAGACATGTTTGGTTGTTTTTGTTGTTTATAATTAACTTAAAGTGCTACTTTGTTTTCATTCTGACTCATAATTGATATCACATGAGCTTTTAATTGTATTTTATTTTTTGTCCAGGGACTTCAAGCTTCAGTACTTGAAGCAGTCATCGACAAGAATAGGTCCCAAGTACAGAAAGGCAGTGTATACACTGTATACAAATGAATCATTCACTGAAAAGCTGGAGCCCAAACAACGAAGGACTGAGCTAGGAATCTTGGGTCCAGTAATCAGAGCACAAATCCGAGATGTTATCAAGGTGAGACAGTTTTAAACTATATTCTGATATCTTTCTTTCTAAAACTAGTTTCCCTGTAGATGTTAACAAAGGTTAATCAAGCTGAAAGCCAACATTAGAAAAACTATTACAAAAATGTAGGTCTTGTATAAAACAGATAAAACAGGAGGCTTTTTTTGTTGTTGTTGCAAATGTAAAAAAAAAACCTTTTTATTATAAATGGACCATAGTAAACATCAAATGTTCAAATAATGAAATTGAACATTTTGGGCAGAGGGGAATTAAAACAAAAATTAAAAACTGGTTGATAGGTTGCTACCAATAAAAACCGGTAATTTATACCTATCTTGGTTTAAAGGTCCACCGACATGATTTTTTTACTATTCATAAAATTGCTCAATATATATATATATTTTATCATTTAAATATGTTCCTTTATGCAAACAAAATGATAAATCACTTTAATTTTGCTTTAAAAGTGATTTTGAACTTCAAGCCGTGTTTAATCATGGGAAATCTGATTACACCCGAACGCACCATCTGTGATGTCACACCGGGCAGAGCTCTGGGCTTGTCACAGTGCGTGGGTATGAGCAGCTCGACATGAAGGTAAGTCTGATACAGCATCAGACCTAAATTAGATCCTGTTGTTTCTTGTTCCATCACCCAAACTATTTTCTGCTTCCCAAAATGAAGACAAATAGCTCAAATCTTCACATAGATTGATAAATTCGTCGGGTTTTAAATTGTCCGCTATTAAAGAGACCAGGGGCCTCATGTATCAACCATGCGTGCGCACAAAAACATTGCGCACGTCACTTTCCACGCAAAAGCCCGTATGTATCAAAACTGAACTGAACGTGAATATATGCGCATCCAGGTACATATCCACGCAAGCTCCCGAGCAGGCGTACGCACGTTTCTGTGGTTCTTGTTCCTTTGGCGACACTTACAGGTGTTTCAGAGAAACTGAAGCCCCACAGTCTGTGGTTGACTTTAAGAGCGGCTTGAAGACCTTTCTTTTCAACCGAGCATACTTTACTCCTCATGATTCTACTTTTGATCTCAGCTGATACTGTTGTTGATTTTAATTGTTTTATTATTTGTCTTATTGACATTCAAATATGTTGCACCTTGTAGCACTTTGAGATTTCCATGAATGAAAAGTGCGTTATAAATTGAATTCATAATTATTATTATTATTATTATTATTATTAACTGTTCATGATGTGAAAATGATTAATATTCCCTCCAAACACACGATTAACAAGTATTACATCCACATGACGCAGTGAAATAAAGCACGCGCAAAGTTGTGCCAAAAATAAATTTAACAGGAACGGATTCATTCAGCCTTACTGGAGGTTATAATAAATAGTGTAACACGCAGAGCATTTATTTAGAAACAGATATAATTTTCCGATCTAGGATATGGCTTATCAGCCGTTTTCAGAAATAATCATTTTTCAGTTTGGCACTGCTGCGCTCTGGGGAGCCGTGCATCACGCGTGCATACAGAAGCAGCGGTCAAACTGTTCCACAGAGGGAGCTGCAGGTCGATCGGGACTGTGCAGTCCAGTCCACACAAAGCCGGATCATGTCCAATAGAATGGTCTCATCCATATGATTCCAAAGGCTGAGTGGTCGCGCTTTGGAGCGCGCGCGCACCCTCACCGGTGTCGACACGGCAGCTGGAGGTGTTTCATTATCTGCGTTTATTGTAGATTCCCCCAAAATGACACGTGAAAGTACACCTTATATAACTTGTAGGAGAGTAAAAGCTTCACAGACAGACTGCGCACAGGGCTGCGGAGGGAGCAGCGTCTGGAGACGCCAACATCACGTGATGTCATGAAATGTCTCCACCAAGACGCACAGACTCGTTTCTTCACATCATCTACATAAACAAAGATCTATGTTCTAGCAAACATCCAAGTAAGTTCCTCTGTGTTTACAGTAATTATGGTAATAAACTCGTGCGCAAAGTTAATATTTCCACACAGAATGAATGAATGAGCCGGTTCGCGCACCACAGCAGGGTGCGCATACCGACACACAATCACTCGTTCTTTGCATGATGAACACATTTTATTACTATTCTTACTTAGGATGTTTGTCCTCACTCATATTATATTAAATTCATTATATTCCCGAATCTAGAAATCATTTCTGATCGCGCAGGGATCAAACAAACATGTCCTTCACACATGCAGGAAGTAATTTGCATCTGTTTAACATATGTAAATGAAGGCGTGTCAGGGGAGGTGTCTCACGTGCGCTCAGTTCCACGTCAATTGTGATGTACAAAAGGAATGTGCGTGGATTCAGGTGTACGCACAGTTTGATAAATCTGGATCTTTTTGTGCGTAGACACTTTTCTGGATTTCACCGTACGTCACTTTTCAGTAGGAAATCCACGCAGGTTTTTGATACATGAGGCCCCTGGGGCCTCATGTACAAAGACTTGCGTGGATTTCTTACTGAAAAGTGCCGCACGGTCAAATCCAGAAATCTGCGTACGCACAAAAAAATCCAGATGTATCAAACTGTGCATACGCCGGTATCCACGCACATTCCTTTTGTACATCACAACCAACGTGGGATTGAGCGCACATGAGAGAGTGGCCGACTCCGCCTTTGACACGCCTCCATATAAATATGCAAATTCATTTAAATATGCCCTGCACGTTAGGAATGTCGTCTTTGCTCTATTGCAAATCATGTCGAAACGTGGAAAAAAGAGGAACTTCACGGACTGTGAACTTTAGACACTTCTGAGTGACGTAGAGGGGCACAGAAAAAAGTTTTGTCTGGCACGCTCAGCGCACAACAAACCGTCCACTTTTAAATGAAAAGTTGACCCAGCTGTTTTAACATGCATTGATAGATCAGTGGTTAGCGTGCCTGCCTTTTGTCCCGAAGGTCATGAGTTCGACTCCCGCATGGTACAACGTTTATTTTATTTTTTTTAATTCATTCCAGATTTAAAGAACACAAGAAAACTGTTTAGAATGAACAACATGAAATGAAGGCAAAAGGGGATTTCTCGTGGTTTTTTTGTTAATAGTTTTCTTGTGTTCTTTAAATCTGGAATGAATTAAAAATAAAGACAAACGTTGTTTTCATTTAAATATACCCTGCAACAGAGAAATATCGTCTTGTCCCATCATGCATCACGTTCTTCAACTGCTAAAACAGCTAAGAATGAACAAAAAACAAGAATTTAAGCTGTGCAGAACTATTCAGTCTTTCTGTTTGTTATATTTTTTGCAGGTTGTATTCTGATTGCGTCCATGTGGATGTAATAATTGTTCATCATGTGTGTTTGGGTGGAAATAATCATTATTCCCACCATGAACAGTTTCCAGAATCGCCTGTAGGTGTCGCCAAAGGAACACAAACCACAGAAACGTGCCTACGCCAAGCCTGGAGCTGGCGTGAAAATGTACTTGGATGCGCACATATTCACGTTCAGTTCAGTTTTGATACATACGGGGTTTTGCGTGGATAGTGACGTACGCACGGTTTTTGTGCGCACGCACGGTTGATACATGAGGCCCCAGAGCCCTCTGCCCAGTGTTACGTCACAGATGGTGCGTTCGTGTGTAATTGGATTTCCGATGATTAAACACGGCTTGAAGTTCAAAATCACTTTTAAAGCAAAATTAAAGTGATTTAGCATTTTGTTTGCAAAAACAAACATATTTAAATGATAAAAGATATATTTATTTTGAGCAATTTTATGAAAATTAAAAAATCATGTCAGTGGGGCTTTAACTATTTGCTATGCTTGCTCTCCATTTTGAATAAAATGTGGGTGTTTGAGATTTGTAAATCATTGCATTCTGTTTGTATTCCCATTTTACACCATACCCCAACTTTTTGAGACTTGAGGTCACTTCATTTCAACAAACTCAGGACTAACACCAGCCTTCTCTCTTTCACCTTCGATGAAGACGCTCGCTCTTACCGTCTCTCCCTTCTTCATTTTTGCTCTCTTGCCCTGTCAACCTCAGAGTCTCTCTTTACACATCTTCTGAATCGGAAATTATTATGGATTTGGTCAGCTGGTCCCTCAATGCAATTGAAAACATTTTTTCCACCAGACAACAGGGTGCTAGAGAACCTTCATGCCCTAAACGGACTCACACAGTTGGGTATGTCATTGATTCCTGGAATGAGTGGAAGATAATATGCCTATCTGTGATGTCCATGGAGGACGTTGAAGATGTGTACATTATTGGATTTATGATAACAGGGTTTCTGCTTTTTTGGAATCGGTGGACACCTTGAATATCTACAAATTAGGAAGCGCTTGGCAGCAGTTTCAACCATGGTAAAGCTGCCAGCCTTATGTGAAGGACTAATATGTGTCTCAAACTCTCAAACTCATATGCTTACTGAGCTGGATGTGATTTCTGAGAATCGTAGGCCACTTGCGGCTCCCGGAATGCACCAGCATGAAGGACTCAATCTTGGAGAATAATAAATTGAGCACGGACCAGGCGGAATGTCCACTAATTCCGGCTGTTTGGATTTGCCATTGAGTGTACCAGCAGAACTTTGAAGGCAGACAGAAAACATAGTCTGGCAGCCCAAACAATTGTTGTTTATCTGAATTTGGCCTTCCCACTGGCCTTGGACAGGCCTTATCAGCACTAGGGGTTGAACGAGTACATTATTTAAAACTCGACATTAACATAATAATACTCGAGTAGAGCTTGAGTAGTTGATGATGTCATAGGATCTCAAGATGCAAAAAAAATTAACTAATTAAAACCGAAAAAAAAAAGGTAATTTATGATTTACTAAAAACGACCAACAAAACATTGGGAGCATATATTAGGCTCCTACCATTTATGTTAAGCAAATAAGTCACAGGAAACCCAAAACTGTTAGTTATTATTATTAAGCTGCAAAAGTGAAAAAATGTGCGGCACGTCAAAAACGAAACTAAAAACAGGGGGGCAGTTGACCACCCCGCACCACCACCTGTGGTGCTGCGCATTAGGTTTAGTTTTAGAGATTAATATGTTAATATGTTTTTATAGGTTTAGAGATTAATATTTTTTGCCTTTTATTTGTGAAACAAGGTCAGAGGAAGCTGGTTCTGGTTCGGTCGATTGGACCCGGTGTTACACCATATTCTGTGACCTGCAACAGTTCATGCAACACCGCCCCCTACGGTCACAATATACGGTGGTCACAGAATATGGTGTAACACACTCCAAACAGGAAGTTGATTAATTTTCTGTTCTGTAACTGCGACATGATGACGTCACTACAAATACTCCATGTGAAATAAAAAAAAATCGATAGAGGTCCAAGTAATCGATGTGTCGATTACTCGAGTAGTCTGTTAAAGCCCTAATCAGAACCATGATGCTGAGAAACACTGTACCATCTTATGAGAACTTTCAAACTCTGGAGTGTTTATGGATAACTCATCGGCTTTGTTGACCTCTATACATAAATGTATTATGATGTCATTGTATGTTGCAGCTTTATGTTGTGAGGTCTTCTTTAAACTCACACTGTTTCCTGACCAGGAAATGGTGTGAGACATGATTTTTGGCTTTCTCCATCCTTGTGTTCTCTTTTTCTCATCTGCCTGTATGTTGTTAACAGGTCTCTCTTGTAAATGATTCTTTGAGGCTCAATGGGAACTAACCTGAATAAATAAAGGTCCAATAAAGTAAAAAAACGCAACGCTGAACTATGCTGAACACATTTTTTGCTAATTTTAGGCAGATCGCACAAGTAGTAATTGTACATTACTGTAGATTGCAGATTACATTGTGTTCTCATGCCACCTCCAACCCTTTCACAGATTGTGTTTAAGAACATGGCCTCAAGACCTTACAGTATCTACCCGCATGGCCTGACAATAGAAAAGTCAGAGGAGGGAGTCAACTACCCAGAAGGAGGTACAAATGTCTTATCACTAAACCAATTGACTTGTTGCTTTAAAGGTTGTGTGACATGATTTTGGAACTATGCATAAAGTGGCAGAATAGCTACTCAGCTTAGATTTTTTTGTACACAGATGCTTCGAATAGTTAATATATAAAAGTATTTTTTTATAAAATAGTTCTCTGCAGTGCGTCACAGTTTTCGGGTGGAGAAAGGAGGGGTCAAACGCCGACACAATTTATGATGCAATGTTAGGAACGCACCTTGTAAATAAAGGCCCTAGTATAGCTCTGCATTCGGCTGAACGCCGCTCTACGCGCGCGTTCTGTGCGCAGGCAGTTCACAGTATAGCTCTGCGTTCATTCTTGCGTTAATGCTCGTGTTTTCGCTCCAAATACTTGACGTCATTTGAGCAGCAGCAGGGCAAAGCGTTTACCTACGGGACAAATTGAGGTCGCTGATTGGTCATTTGCTGACACGCCTACTGAATCGATTGACAGGTCGGGTGGGGAAAAAAAAGGCACGAGCCGGCAGCTCCAGCTGCTGCGGTGTTCTGTGTTTATATGCTAATAAAAAGTTCTAAAAAATAAAATAAAAACAAGGAGCGCTGGTCCAGCACACCAGGAAATCTGCAGAACTCGCGCAGCCACGTTGGACCCGAGTTTAATTTGCTCGTGACAAATTCATTCATTTCTCATCATTTCAGTCATGGAGTCAGCGGAGGAGGAAGCGATCACTTGACTTTTGGCAAAAAACAAAAGAAAAGGCCAGATCAGGGATGAAGAAGGGGAATTTAATACATTTGTGTCGCATACAAAACAGTCAGGCACCGGGCAGTTTATTGTGCGACAACGCGTTTGCGTTCACGGTCGTAAAATTTGAGCTTGGCGCGTTCGTGCCTCTGCGTTCCAACGACATCCAGCGGCGTTCGGCCGAATGCAGAGCTATACTGGGGCCTTAAAGGAGACCACAGATATGTTTTTAAAATTTTTATGGTATTTCTTTGGCGTTACCAGACACTGTTTATTCAATTTAATACACAAAATAATTCTTAGATAATCAATTATACCCTTTTTAATTCTGCCATTTTTAACTTTCGTTTTGAACGACCGGTTTATGATAATGAGATCTCGTGGCACGCCCTTCAAAGTTCTGCTTGCATTAACTCCGCCCTCCAAAGGCAGACGAGGAAGTCAACTCACGTTACTACCACACAGAGCCGAGCTGAGCTGAGCTGAACTGGACCACGACAGATCAGAGTGTACAAGTTGTCGTGTCATTTTTTATTCTTCCTCTGTAATGTCTCCTCTGACTCTCCCACCCTCTGCCTGTGCGCGCGAGCTGGATGCAGCAAAGCACACACACACACTCACAGCGGGGCTATCTTTTTATCTGTGTTTCTCCGAGGAGCGTGCTGGCCCGACACACAAACACACACACACACACTCACACAAACATGCACACATCTGTTCCCATCTGAAAACTATCAATTTTAAATCTGCTTAGTGCTCCATTATCTGCGCCAGGAGTTTAAAAAAAAAGGGGGGAAAAAAAAAAAGATCATGGACAAGATGCGAACCCAAGTCTCCCGAGTGGCGTTCGAGCGCGCTAACCACTCAACCAAACCGGCAGTTGCACGAAAGTAGTCCTTCATCGTATAAGAAGTGTAATTCTTCTACGGTAATGTCGCCTGAACATTGCTATTAAAAATAAAATTAAGCCACGCATCTCTGCTCTCTGAGACTGGAAGAGTGTGTATCAACACATGTTGTGTAATGCAGCCAACAACGCAACATTTAACTTTAGGAGCCATTCTGCTGAGATGAACTATTTTTCTTCTTCTCCATTTGATTTATGGCGGATCGCAAACAACTGTTAGGTGCATACCGCCACCTAGTGTGCAGGCTGAGATGAACTCAGGAACCGCGTGGGTGGAACATTACCAGGGGTTGCTAGGTGACGGGGGCGGGACAAAGGTTGGGATGGGTTGTGGCTGTGGGTTGTGGCTGCGGTTTGTGACGTAACAAACCGCAGGAAGTGCAATCGGGCCGTTTCTATCTAAGATAAATAAATATACTTATAGTAAATAAACCACTGGGTGCATTTTTTTGGCCTTAGGACTGTTTTTTTATGAAGTAAATACCCAAAGTTGAGTACAAAAACATTAAAAAGTGAATTTTGCATCTGTGGTCCCCTTTAACTATGGCAGAGAATATACAAACCGAGGAATTAAGCAATTTAAGTGAACATTTGAGCGATGTGTCTTCAGTTTAGGAAGCCGAAGTTAGTTCAAGTCTTGAACAAGAAACAGCTGGTTCTAATATAGGTCTGCACCCGTATTTATTTGAGTCTTACCATTCAGTGAACGAGGTGGTGCGAGGGGAAATCCGACATTTCAGATGAGCAAAGTTCCGAGGGTGAAGTGCTGGAACCCGATCGTAGTCGTCTACAGAGCTAGCGATGTTAGAACACTCAAATGCGACACAACATACCGGCATTTTTCAAGTTATACAAAAGAAAATAGGCAATCTTGAAGACAATTACACTGCTTGCTAATAGCAGCGGCAGACAACCGTGCTGGTCCCTACGTCACAATGTCACATGCGTAAGTACCCGGATGTCCCGTGCCGAAACACGGCGCCAATTTTAAAATAACTTTTGAAACCAATTTTCATAGATTTATCATTTTTCTTGTAAAAACGAACATAGTTGAATGATACAACATATATATGTTATATATGTGTTGTGCCACTTTATGCATAGTTCCAAAATCATGGCACATACCCTTTAAAAACTAGGTTGTAGTCTGGTTTGAATCTATGAACTGATAAAACTCTGTGATGTGGCTGACAGGAAATCAGTCTCATGCTGTTCAGCCGGGTGAAACACACACCTACATCTGGAAAGTGCTTGAAGAAAACGAGCCTTTGGACAGTGATTCTCGATGTCTGACACGAATGTACCACAGTGCAGTGGATATCCCACGTGACATCGCATCAGGTCTTATAGGTCCCATCCTCATCTGCAAGAGCCAGTCCCTTAATGTCAGAAATGTACAGGTAAAGTACAGAGTACATTTTCATAATTTAAATGATTTAAACTCAGAGTTTCAAAATAGCATTTTCTGTCATTTCGGATTTTTCCAACTGTGTATAAGAATCTGTGTTGTGTAAGAGATGTAGGACAGAAATATAAAAAACGTTTTGTTTGTTTCTGAAGGTGA
Source organism: Garcialebias charrua (assembly GCA_038048925.1). Lineage (NCBI taxonomy): Eukaryota > Metazoa > Chordata > Actinopteri > Cyprinodontiformes > Rivulidae > Garcialebias > Garcialebias charrua. The sequence goes on from JBBPBX010027021.1 coordinate 37,580, forward strand.
GAGCAGATAAGGAACAACATGCTGTGTTTTCTATGTTTGATGA
>JBBPBX010027022.1:0-37622 GCA_038048925.1 Garcialebias charrua
ATGTCCTCCTTCTCTGTCTCCTGAACCTGGTAGAGAATCTTTGACAGCTCCTGATCCGACTCCATTTTCCCTATGATACGTTCATTGTATGCTTCACTCTGAGTGCTCGCCAGCATGGTACAATACTGAACTATGTGTGTGTGTGTGAAAAGACACAAACAATTTCAAAATAAAAACAATATGGCAGAACGTTGCAGCAAACTTTCATCCAGCCAGACTTGACTTACTCATGCGACGGTGTTGACGGAGGATTTTAATGAAATCGAATGTGTTGACGCCCAACAACAGCTGATTCTCACATTCTCTGTCATCACTGGCAGTCTGTAAAACAGGAGAAAAAGGGTGTCCAAAAGATCTGTGTGTGTGTGGGCACAAGTCAACTATCAACAAATGTCGACAGACAAACCTTGAGGATTTCTAAGACTTCATCAGCTTTCTTTTGAGAGACAATGGCATCGTCATAGAATAATAAGAATAAGAATGAATTTAATTTATAACGCACTTTTCATTAACAAAAATCTCAAAGTGTTAGAAACGACTGAACTGACGCTGGAGCCAAAAGGCATCGATGTCTCGAGGATGTAAATCTTTTTTCTTCACAGTCATCACATCACCTGTTCCACCAAACTACATAAACAGGAATTAATTAACAATAAAAAAAATTCTGAATAAAAAGGCTGAAGTACTGACTAATGACAAGAACACTACACTTACATTGGTTGTGTAGTGGTCACACATGCTTCCTCTCCTTCACCGTCTTCATCTGAGTGTTCATCTCGTACTTCTCCAAACTGGTCTTCATCTCCTTCCTGCAAACCAGAAAAATGATTACTTTTATAATTTATTTGGAGCACAAACATCTGTATGTTCCAAAGCTTTTGGGGACAAAATTTGCAATACCTTTTATCACTGAAATTCAAAGTCAGGTGAATCTTATTTTCGACGAGGGTCAGTTCGTTGTGCAGAAAGCTGTTAGAACAAAAAGGAATTTAACATCATGAAAAAAAAAACTTTACCTTAAAAAAAAAATCTTATCTGACTTTATAGCACAAGGGTTCCAAGAACTTAATAATAATAATAATTTGTCACATTTGTCATCTGTGTAGCAAACTGGTTGGTCCACTTAAGTTGTTTACTTGGTGGAGTAGCTTCAGTGTGCTTTGGACTACTCTGACTGACGAAGCCCTCTGGAGTGAGGGTGAAACGTTTCTACTAAAAAGAAACTGTCCAGATGAACTGATTGAGAATGAGCGGATTTGATACCTGGACTATTGAGAATTAACTTTCTTGTCTTGAACCACTTTGGACATGTCTGCCTGCCTGGGAGGAGTCGACGAGGGACAAGCCCCCAGAAACCATCTTGGCTACAGCAAACTGGTTGGTCCACTTAAGTTGTTTACTTGGTGGGGTAGCTTCAGTTTGCTTTGGACTACTCTGACTGACGAAGCCCTCTGGAGTGAGGGTGAAACGTTTCTACTAAAAAGAAACTGTCCAGATGAACTGATTGAGAATGAGCGGATTTGATACCTGGACTATTGAGAATTAACTTTCTTGTCTTGAACCACTTTGGACATGTCTGCCTGCCTGGGAGGAGTCGACGAGGGACAAGCCCCCAGAAACCATCTTGGCTACAGCAAACTGGTTGGTCCACTTAAGTTGTTTACTTGGTGGGTAGCTTCAGTGTGCTTTGGACTACTCTGACTGACGAAGCCCTCTGGAGTGAGGGTGAAACGTTTCTACTAAAAAGAAACTGTCCAGATGAACTGATTGAGAATGAGCGGATTTGATACCTGGACTATTGAGAATTAACTTTCTTGTCATCTGTGTATGTTTCCCATACTTGACAGACGAAATTGGTCTTCTGCCTTTAACCCAACCACCACCAGGTGGTGCAGCGAGCAGCGTAGTCGCGCTCGGGGAGCTGGAGAATTAGATGTGCACTCATAGACACCCCAAGGTGTGTAGTGGCCGGGGCGCGAACCCGCGTCCTTCACGTTCCTTAAAGGTGCTATGTGTAACTTTCTGTAGAGTGCAGAACTTAGAAAAATTTTCAACAGGCAAAGCATTCTGATCCCTCCCCCTCAGAGCCATATATGGCTCTGAGGGGGAGGCTCTGCTGAGATTCAAATTCAAGCTCTGTTTTTATTGGCTGATTCAAATTCAAACTCTGTTTTTATTGGCTGTCATTGTCCTGGTCACTCTGTGTTTTTAGTGTTTTTATAAATGCTGATAGAGAAGCAAGGGGACTATAGTTTTTTTCAGAGAATACTTTGTCTAACATCAGTTTGTCAGTAGATAGTGACAGAGTGAAGAAATATGTTAAAAATATATTGTTTGAAAAGTTACAGACTACATTACAATCTTACATACCCCAGCTTTAATAAATTCACGCAATGGTCAAATCTTCTGGATTTAAATTGTTTCACTTTGACGTCTTCCAAATCATCGCGTGCACTGTGTGCTCAGCATATTAAAGATGTTACTTTAAATAAAAATCTGTGATTTTGTTGTCCTGTGACATGTTCAAATCTGTTCTGCCATCTTTGTTTAGATTTTTGTGAAAACAAAGTCAAAAGATGCTTCTTGTTTGTTATTTTAAACGTTTTATTTAAAATAAACTGGAGTGCACAGAATAACTTTAAAATATGTTGTTTTACATTAAATGCAGACTAGGTTTCATCATCTATTCTGTGTAAATGTTCTGCTTGTTTTTATCACAAAGTGACTGTAATTACTACCCTGATGCATGCTCAATAATCCAGGTAGAAAAATCTAAAAAAGCTAAGTCTGGTCCTCTGGACATTCAAAAAACAAAAACATTGTGTATGCTGTTGATGTTGTGTACAACATTGTGTATGCTGTTCAGTGTCAGGAGGGCTGTGATCAGTCTTATATCGGGGAAACTAAACAGCCACTGGCCAAAAGGATGGCCCAGCACAGAAGATCAACATCATCAGGTCAGGACTCTGCAGTCTACACTCATCTCCAGGCCAGCGGTCACTCTTTCAGGGATGAAGATGTTCACATCCTTGATAGAGAGGAACGATGGTTTGAGAGAGGAGTAAAGGAGGCCATCTTTGTGAAAAGAAACCGCCCATCATTAAACAGGGGTGGAGGCCTCCGAGTTCAACTGTCCCCCTCCTACAATGCTGTGATTGCTGGTATCACTCAGCCCTCTGTGAATAGCAAACAACCATCAGGGTGCTAACGATCCATTGTTAGGCTGATGGTCCTCCTTGATCATGTGAGCAGCTGGTTTCAGGCTGTCATCAGCCAACTGGTTGTGTAACACTGTGAGAGGGTGCTATTTATAAGACTGAGCTGAACCCAGCACCTCAGACTGAGGAAGTCTTTCGGACGAAAGACGAAACGTTTCTACAATTTTTTGCTTTGTTTTGTTTTTTTTGTTTTTTGAATGTCCAGAGGACCAGACTTAGCTTTTTTAGACTGTAATTACTCTTCGTGGCCGCTATAGAGGCGCTGTTGACGCCCGCTAGCTTAGCCTTTAGCTTAACCGTTAGCTTGCGAGTAGCATCTAACAAAATCGGATTAAAAGCAACTTACGCAAAGAGTTTTAGCCTGTATGTGATACTCACTAGAACCGCGTTCTTTTAAGAGACATACTCAATGTTATTAAACCTGTTGAGACAGGTTCTGTGATTTTTAAACGTTAAAGAAAAATCTCCGTTTGTCTTGTGGTTATGTGTTATGCACTGCGCAAATAAATTATAAATAAATCGAATTTTAGCTCAAAATTCGAATACAGCTCATAGTTTGTAAATGACCACGAAGTAATTACGTTCAAGTTTAAAGAAATTCGGCCGTGTGGTTTATGACCTACAGTATATTGCTAACAGACACTGAGCTAACAGTGAAGTGGCTAGTTCATAGCTCTGGTTCATAGGCCCTGAGCAGGAGGCTAGACTGCGACAGACGGTCCGACCAGAGAAGGCTGCCGTCGGACACATGAGCTGCGACTCACTCGTGTATCTCCTAGCTGCTAAGAAGCAACTGGGGGAAAGAAACCCAGCGTACCCCCACCTTTCTTTTACCTGCGAATCTTTACTTCCACGGCACGCGATTGTCTCGAACGAAAATTTAAAATTATATTGTAGCTAGCCGCTAGCTAAGACTTATATTAGTTGGCTAGCTCTACCGTTAGCTAACACGAGCTGAGTCAATATCCAAATCGCCTGTTATAAAACATTTTGATACCAATCAACTTCATGCATTATGACTAAAAAAACATACTTACTGGTATCTGTTAAGAAGATATTTCCCAAGAGAAGCTCCCAAGAGAAGCAAGCAAACGCGCTCAAAAATGAGGCTCTGCGCATGTGCGATGTGTGTGTGTGTTCTGAGCATGCGCGTTGTGTGAGGTTCTGCGCATGCGCATGACAATTTCACCCATTTAAATTCACATAACTTCTATGTAAACCAGTCACACAAATTTATATAATATAATCTTGATTGTTTTATATCTTTTTATATCTTTGATTATTTAAACAATGTTAGTAAGTAATACTAATTACATTCAATAAAGTAGATAATTTATTAAATGATGTATATAATCTTTCATTTTAATGCATAAATATAAAAAAATGAGTTTTTAAATAAAATCAAGTAGATTTAAAGGTATTGTGACATGATTTTATAAATTTGAATATTTGTCAGAACATATATATCTTATATCATTGAGCTCTGTTCGTTTTTGCAAAATAAATTATAAATATATTAAATTTTTATTCCAAGTTATGGTAGTTTTTTTCTCTGGGATACGCCCCTAAAAATCTGCGCATTTCCGCAAAAACTTCATTGTGACGTGCCTACGTGACTACGGGAAGGCACGCTCCAACGTGCATTTAAATAATAATGGGGAGCATGTCCGATTGCGTCTGAGATATATCATTTTAAGACAGTAAATCATCCAAAACTCTCATTAATGAACCCTCCCTGAATAAAAAGAAACTACAGATGTTACCTGATCGCGCAGACATAATTTAAAAATACATTATTAGCAACGTGTTTGCTCCGGGCTCTCGGCTAATGTTTCTTAGCAGCCATCTTGGCAAACAGAGTCCCTGACACCGGTCACGTCTGAGATATATCATTTTAAGACAGTAAATCTTCCAAAACTCTCATTAATAAACACTCCCCGAATACAAAGAAAACAACAGATGTTACCTGATTGCGCTGACATAATTTAAAAATACATAAATAGCAACGTGGCCTGTACTGTATCTCGGCTAGTGTGTTAGCTGCTACCTCGGCTTTTTATTACCGGTTGCGTCAGCGATATATCATTTTAAGACAGTAAATCATCCAAAACTCTCATTAATATCCCTCCCCGAATAAAAAGAAAACAACAGATGTTACCCGATTGCGCTGACATAATTTAAAAATGCATAAATAGCAACGTGGCCTGTACTGTATCTCGGCTAGTGTGTTAGCTGCTACCTCGGCTTTTTATTACCGGTTGCGTCAGCGATATATCATTTTAAGACAGTAAATCATCCAAAACTCTCATTAATATCCCTCCCCGAATAAAAAGAAACTACAGATGCAGACATAATTTAAAAATACATTATTAGAAAAGTGTGTGTGCTACTGATTCGGCTAGCTTGTTAGCAGCGAACATAAATAATCTGCCGTGATAATTGGCTTCATACACTCACAGTGTATAAAGTAAAACAACATGAACTCACGTAAAATATATAGTTTAGAATCTAAAACACTACACACCTCCGATTATGTTTACACAAAGACTTACTCATCTCCTGGACAGTCTTCCTGCGTTGTTTGCATGGTAGCTCCTGTGGGACTTTCTTCTGTAGATTTTCTTTTAAAAATAGTAGGAATAGCATCCGGTTTTAAAAGTCTTCTGAATCTTACTGGTAATCCTAAAGATTCTTGTAAACCAGGTCTTTCCAGATAACAATCGGCAGTAAAATGGTCGCTGCAGACATACGAGTAGGAACCCACCGGTCCTTGTCTGGTCCATTCTGATTCTTGTCGAAGTTTCTCATCTTTTGGAAATTTGTGAAGAATCACTTGTTCACTGCTGATATTAGAACACACAAATGCGCTACAACGTGACGGCATTTTTCAAGTTACACAAAAAAAAGAGCCGATCTTTCAGGAAATGAATTCTATGGCAAGCAGTTAACACACAAAACAAACGGGCAAGGCTCTGCCTTCTGCCCGTTGTGACGTTGATGACTGGCGACGACGACTGGTGATGACGTATTGCGGAAATGCGCGGAATTTTAGGGGTGTATCCCAGCAAGTACCAGAGAAAAACATTACCATAATTTAGAATAAAAATTTTACATATTTATAATTTATTATGCAAAAACGACCAGAGCTCAATGATATAAGATATATATGTTCTGACAAATATTCAAATTTACAAAATCATGTCACAATACCTTTAAATGTATAAAACTTACTTATGCCATGAATCATTTCTGTGAGTGTACCCTGGACATCGCGGACAACAAACAAGATGGTCCTGGACCGTATCAAGCCGAAAATGTCGCTTGAGGGCAAAATCGTCAAACAGCAACTGTCCTTTTTTGGCCACGTTATGCGCGCAAATTCACTGGAGACTTCGATGATGCTGGGCAAAGTGAGCGGGACGAGAAGAAGAGGACGGCAAAGAATACGCTGGCTTGATACAATCAAATCGGCCACCAGCAAGACGATCGCAGAACTCAAAATAATCGTCGAGGACAGGAACGCGTGGAGAGGACAGATCCATAAAGTGGCCGAACGTCGACTTAGACTAAATGGCTAATCATCATCATAGCTACTGATGGCTGTAGGCAGGAAGGATCTCTTGTAAAGGTCCGTCCCACAGCGGATCCGACGAAACTGTCCGCAGATGCCGGGAAGCAGGACCACCCGAATGCCAGCCAGAACCTCTCCCAGAGCAATGGCCACTCCTCCCAGCAGCCTGCCGAGCTCTTCGTCGCTGCGAACAGCCGGCTGCAGGTGCCAGGGGACGATCCTGTCCTTCTGCGAGGCACTTTTCCTGATAGTTCCAGAATTTCAGTGGTCAGGCACTCAAGCACAGCCGGCAAGGAGACAGGGATGCATCTACGGTGCCTCCTTTTCAACTCATTTGAAATGTTGGGCTGTAGCTGAGATTTTTTTTTAGCTTTTGACGTGTTAATCAGCTGTTCCTGGTTGTAAAAAAACAACAACAACTTGTTGTTATGGTTACGCATTACAACAAAAGTCCAAAACTTTAAAAAAGTTTCAGTAAAAATCCTTCCAACTGCAGAGCATCTGATATCAGAGGAAACAATTGTCCCAAAAAAATCCCATTTACGTCCAGAAAAAACAGGAATTAAAGTTTCCAAAAGCAACATCTCTGAATGAAAGTAACAGAGCTACTCCAACATGCAGCCACCCTGAGCAGCGCAGTTCTAGAACTTTAATATAATACTTTGACTTATTCGATATTATTTCTATCTTAATATGTGATTATTGACCTGACATTGTGTATCTGTTCTTCTCGAAGCAGATGGTCGCTTGTCCCGAGCCTGGTTCTGTTAAAGGTTTCTCCCTCATGAGGGAGTTTTTCCTTTAAGCTTGCTCAAGAGTTCTGCAATGGAGTTAAACTCAAAGCAGTCTGCTCCTCAGATAAATACAGGTAGTCCTCGGGTTACGACGGTCTCGAGTTACGACGTTTCGTGGTTACGACGCGTCTCCCATTAAAAAAAAATAAAAAAATATATATATATACCGTATTTATATTTTGAAAAGCCGAGTTACGTAGTTTCCGGTTTTACGTCGTAAACGTAGCGGCGGAGGAATACTGCACTGTACTCTCTACAAAAGCAAAGCCTGGTCCTCTGGACATTAAAAAAACAAATAAAACTGTACTGTGAACGCGGTTTTACATCGTAAACGGAATATGGCAGATGGACTGGTTTTACGTCGTAAACGTAGCGGCAGAGGAATACACTGCACTGTAAATGGTAAATGGAGCTTACTTACCGGTATATAGCACTTTCCAGCCCCCTTTGAGGGGCCCCAAAGCGCTTCACAGTACCAACCATCCACCCATTCATACACCGGTAGCGGTAGACTGCCTTGCAAGGCGCTGCCTGTCCTACGAGAGCAACTCGGGGTTAAGTGTCTTGCCCAGGGACACAACGAGGTATGCCGTGACCGGGGATCAAACCAGAGACCTTCCGGTCCTGAGCCGGTTACCCTGCCTCTACACCATCTCGGCCCTGTAGTACTGTGAACGCGGTTTTATGTTGTAAACGGAATGCGGAATACGGCAGATGGACTGGTTTTACGTCGTAAACGTAAAGCAGTGGCGGAAAATATTGTACTGTACGCGGTGCGGTGGCGGAAAATATTGTAATGTACGCGGTGCGGTGGCGGAAAATATTGTACTGTACGTGGTGCAGCGGTGGAGGAATACTGTACTGTACTGTGAACGCGGTTTTACGTCGTAACCGGAAAACGGAATACAGGTACAGCAGATGGACCGGGGAGAACGGCGTCAACAGCATCCTGGTAGGCCATTAACTCTTTTTTCCTTTCATTATGCCTCCCAAACATATGTGTTATTTGATAATGTGTTAGGATAGGCTAAGTGCTTGGTAATACAGTATTGTACACAAAGGTGGACACCAGACCGCTAGAGAGCGCTAATCCGCCGATAGCGGACCTAAACAATTTGTTAGCGGTATAGCGGATTGACTAACTTTTATAATTCATAAGCGGATTTGCGCCATTTTTATTTAAAATGCAGTACCGCTAATAACTAATTATCTATCAATAAAAACGAAAAAACTTATTTACGGGCTCTTAAATCAACCGGACGACTACTCACAGACCATATCCTGTCAGCGCCGGATGTGGTCTAACCCTAGCAGCCAGTGTGTTACTCTGCAGCCTTATTGCTTGTTTTCGAAGAGTCAGACGAAGAGTTTTTAACATGGAGGGTGAACTTATGGATGTTTCTCAGCGGCCTACGCGACGCGTCAGCGCCTCATTTGCCCTGTTCAAAATGGCGACGGCCACAGAAGCAAAGGACTTTACAACAAAACACGGTAAAAACAATTATTTCTTTGCTGAGAAAAAATATATTTCTTAGCTGACTTTATAGCACAAGGTTTTTCTGAGCTTAACCGTTTCACGAAATGGTCAAATCTGCTGGATTTAAAAAAGTAGTTCGCCATTTGCCCTGTTCAAAATGGCGACGGCCACAGAAGCGTAGGACTTTACAACAAAACACGGTAAAAACAATTATTTCTTTGCTGAGAAAAAATATATTTCTTAGCTGACTTTATAGCACAAGGTTTTTCTGAGCTTAACCGTTTCACGAAATGGTCAAATCTGCTGGATTAAAAAAAGTAGTTCGCCATTTGCACGTTAGCGCGTTAGCATTAGCGTTCCGCTAGCGTTGCTAATACATAAGCGCTTTTGAAATTGCGGACCTACATAAATTAATAAGTGCTTTAGAAATAGCGGAACTAATTTTTGGATTAGCGCTGCCCAGCACTGACTGTACATGTATATGGTGCAGTATGTATGTATGTTCCGACTTACGTCGAAAATCGGTTTACGACGCCGCATAGGAACGGATCTACGTTGTAAGTCGAGGACTACCTGTAATGTTATTAACTTACTTTAAATGTATATGAATGTTTGTGCTCAGTGCACTGAGATGACTTCTGTTGTGAATTGGCGTTATATGAATCGAGTTTGACGTTTTTACCAAACAAATGGGTGTGGGGATCCATTTGAAATGTTTGTGATGGGTAAGAGTCCTTTAACTGGTACTGATGGCCTGCAACTGCTGGAGACAAATCGTTAAAAAAAAATTGGAAAAAAAGTTTTGGAAATAGTCATAGTTGTTGGGATTTGGATCACATTGGAGATTCTTTATCATTTAGTTTCTGCAACTCAGAAAGTGTTAAACAAAATAACAACCTGGGAGGGCTTGATAACCTGGGAAACCAAACTGAGACATGACTGGAGCTAAATTGAGACAAACACATCATCCGTAGGAATGCTGCAGTTTATTCACACACAAACGAGTCAAATGGAGATGAAAATATGTGTAATTTCTGGTAATCGTGTGTCTAAAACTTACTGCCACCTATATTGATACAGTTTTAGCTGTGGCAGCCATCTTGAATCGAGTTGACTAAAAGTTACAGATGACTGATCTATTAATTGTGTATCGAATGTCACCTGGTAAAACAGTTTGTATTTGTATAAATATAGATTAAAACCTATTTTGACACACGAAAATAAAATAAAAAATTGAGGGCAGGTATTCTTTTTTTCATGACTATTTTTTGTCTAAAAGGGATTTTTCTGTCTAAATGAATCAGTACTGAAGCACAAGTTTAACACAAGTTCAAATAAATCGCTTTTACGTTTAAAAATGTCGGTAAATAATTGTTTTACTGTTTTCATCATCAACAACTCTCTGTACATACACTAACGTGCAGGGCCACGTGCCTTCTTCATGTGGGCGGAGCTACCAAGGACAGTGTATAAGAGGCTCGACAAAGCTGACCAATGAGAAGCCGTCACGATGACAACATTCACACGAGGCCCCTCCTCTGCGCATGTCTAATGAGGTCTGGAGGGTCTTGGATTAAAGAGTGTGGTTGAGCTGGAGCAGCTTTGCAATGGTCTGTTAGCAAAATATCTCATGAACCATTCGATAAATTTTTTATAAAACTTATAAAAAGTCCTCACTGGATTCACTTCTAAAACTGTTTACCTTTTGGAGCTAACTCAATTGAAGATGGCTGCCACAGCAAGCTAAATTTAAAAATCACAAAAAAGCTGTAACTATCAGTTTAGCAGACATTGACCTTAAATTTGGTGTGGCAGTAGCTTTAAGTGACCCCCAAACTATGTTAAGAGCACGAACAGATCGTGCACGAACTGTGTTTAAAACGTTGCCATCAACTATGTGGAGTCAACTTTGTCTGTTAGCAAAATATCTTATGAGCCACTGGAGAAACTAATGAAAATTTCAGTAAATAATTACTGGAACTGCCTCTTCAACTGTTTAACTTTTGGAACTGACCCAAATTAAGATGGCTGCCACAGGTACCATATTTTTCGGAGTATAGGTCGCACTTTATCATTTTTTCATGGCCTGCGACCTATACTCCGGTGCGACCTATACTCCGAAAAATACGGTAATCTAATTTAGCTACTTTTAAAATGGCTATAACCCAATTGATTCAGCAGGTAGAGTTAAAATTGGCTGTGGTAGTAGCTGAAATTCATCCCCAACATACCCTCTCATGACATCCCATCAATTTGCACGCATCGTTATTTTCAAGGTTAAAACAACCACAACTCCCATAATTCAAGTCTTTAACCCCTTGAGGCTTTATTTTTTGTCTGCTTGCGTTCAACTAATTTTAAACATCTTTAAGCCACACGAATATAAGTACATATGGAAGCATCCGTCAGACTTCCTTATAAAAATAAAACTATCACTGTTAAAGAAAACCCCAAAAGTCCACGTTACGCTTGAATTTTTTTTTATTTGAGGTGCAACTGTCTAGTGCAATCGATACGTCACATGTGATGGGGCTGAAGGAGCATGCACGAAAACATCAACGCGCTTCCGCTCGACGTTTTTCTCCTTTCCTCGTGACAAGTGCCGCGTTTTTGTGCTCGGCGCTCCAGTCGCACGACGAGCAACTTGCACGCTTGGCTGTACAAAAACAACAACAACTAAAAACATGTCATTTACGTGTAATAAAAAAATTAAAAATAAACTACACACGTACAAGAGTCCAGACGGTTTGACAGCAGATAGAGTCCTCAGGCGGGACGGCGTTTTTTTTTTAGTGTCGAGGTCTGAGTTCCTCACCCGGTCCCAACCAGAGTTCTGTTGAAAACCTGGTGCAACCATAGATGAATATATCCACACCGCCACAGAGGCACGTACCAACGTTTATATACGCATCTATGGTTAGAAACCAGGCACTTGGCAAGTTGAACTGGAATTGTTTCGCCTGTACGAAGTGGACCGCCTACGAACGGTCACGTCCGAATTCATCACCGTACGGTACATTGGTGGACATTTATACAACCAGAATAGAAATAAAAACCGATTCCCTACATGAATGCTTCGTCGGAGAACAGTCTGGAGATGCAGAGCCGCGCACGTCCCGTGTCCGGAGAAATGTTTGTCCTTTTTTTTTTAAAAAGTCTGTCCATGTCGTTTAAAAACGTTACATTAAAAAAAGGTGCAAATGGACAAAAACGGACAATGTGCTGGTCGAGATGGAAGGTGAGACGATGGCGCACTTTCCCCGTCCATACCTTACTTTTTTTAATTTTTTTAGTCAAAGACGATTGTCTGAAGCAAGAGCTGTGGACGAACACCGGTGCACCTCGGACTCTTGTCAGTTAAATTAAATACGCAAAAAAAAAAAAAAAAGTTGGGGGTGGGTGTCCGGTTAAGTGTGCGATGCACCATCAGTCTTAGTGGTATGACTCCTTCCTCCTCCTCATCTTCTGTCGTCCGTCCCCTCTGTCCCTCATCCTCGGCGGAGGTTCGGCGTCCCCCTCTCTGCGTTACGCTGACGCGCCGGAGCTCTGCGCGGCGGGCAGGATTTGAGCGGCTCCGGACGGGACCGGGGGCTGGGGGGCGCCGGTCGGGGATCCTCCGGTCTGGACCTGGGCCTGGAACTGAGCCATCTGCTCGGGGCTGGCCAACGTCTTCAGAAGGTTGTTCTCCTGCTCCAGCTGAGTGTTGCGCTCGATCAGCTCCTTGATCTGCTCCTTCAGCACCTCCACCTCCTCGCGCACGGCGTACATCAGGTGGCTCTTCACCAGGTCCTGGAAACAGCGGGAGCACAGAGACGCTTAGACCACGTCGGGAAAACACCTACACCTTCTTACAAGGCGGTTATTGCTAGCATCACTCAGCCCTCTGTGAATAGCAAGCGGCCAGCAGGGCACTAACGAGCCATCGTTAGACTGATGGTCCTCCTTGATCATGTGAACAACAAACTGGATGATCCACTATGAGAAGGTGCTATTTATAAGACTGAGTTTAGTGCAGCTCCTCAGAATGAAGGAGTGGATAAAAGACGTTTGAACAAGTTATTTATTTTATTTTTTCATCCGTTCAGAGGACCTGACTTAACTTTGTTAGATTTTTCTACCTGGATTAAGATACAACATACCGTATTTTTCAGTCTATAAATCGCATATTTTTTTGTTGCATAATCTGCGACTTAAAACGTTGAAGCAACGCATTTATGGATTTTTTTCCCCTTAAACCAATTTTTGGCTGCGATATAACTGTTTTTATTCATTCCGACTGAAAATGTTCAGCCACTAGATGGTGCTCGAGTATTATGGCATGCAGTTGTGTCATGTAACAGGTAAAAGTAGCTATCAATAGGTCTGTCACGATAACAAATTTTGCTGGGTGATTAATTGTCTCCGAAATTATTGCGATAAACGAAAATATTGTTTGAAATTTGACAATAATTAGTAAATATTGTCAAATTTAAGGGGAAATGTTTGTTAATTTGTTTTGTGTGTAGTTCCTTTTTTCAACTACCGTTGACAGTATAAGACTGTTTGAACCGAAAGACGGATAGTAAGAGAGCGAGCAACGTGTCTCTAAGAAAAATGGATGGGTCGTCTCTCTTCAGTTCTCAAAATGGCGGATGCTCGGTGTGGTTTGTGCTCTTTAGCATTTTTCACACAAAGCTTTTAATAAAAAAAAAAAATCAGTAAAGAAGTTCTCAGCTTCTTTTTGCAGAGAAAAACTACTTTTTACACGAAGACACGGGCTTCAACCGTGAATTTTGGAGTTTCGACAAGATGGAGCGCCCGCTTTATTGGATCATTATGACAATCATAAATCAACTACAGGTAGTCTCCGACTTACGAACGAGTTCCGTACCTACGGGCCGTTCGTAACTCGAAAATTCGTAAGTCAGATCACATAAAAAAATAATAATAATAATTATGAGATGCGTGACGTAAGTCCAAAACGTCGTAAGTCAGGGGCGTCGCAAGTCGAGGACTACCTGTAATTTGCCTCCATTCAAACTCGTTATTCTTGTATTTAGTCAAAAACAGAATATCCTTTAAGCACAAAACACAGTGATCAATTTCAGTGTGCACGTTTTGGATTTGAGGATGCTTTTGACATTTGGTTTGGATTTTTGACAACTCGCAAGCAAATGTATTGTTAAATCAACAAAAATTTAAATATATAAAAGGCCGTCTTGCTAATTTAAGCGTGTTCTACCCTTTCAGTTACCTTTTTAACTAATTTCTGCAGTTTTATGATAAATTCAAGATTTTTGTGGCAATTTCTGCTACTTTCAGCCTAACTAACTTCTTTCTGGTAATTTAGGCTTTTTCTGCTATTTCAGCATTTTTACTGTAGCCGTTTTTACTCTTATTTTAGCTTTTTCAGCTAATTCCACATTTTTGGCTAATTTCAGCTTATTCCACTTCCTTCTGGTAGTTTAATCTTCTTTCTTCATTTTCAGCTAGTTTTTTTTTTGGCTAGTTTTAGCTAATTTCAACATTTTCTATAGCTAATTTATTAAATTTTGTGCTCATTTCAACTTTTTTCAGCATAATTCAGCAAGAATGTGTTCTCCATTTCCATCTGGTAATTTAAGCTTCTTTCTGCTTTATTAGCTACTTTTTGGCTGGATTTTTTAGTGCTCATTTCTGCTTTTTTTCAGCTTAGTTGGGCAAACACATTTATTTTGCTTTCTTCTGATTGTTCTACCTTTTTAGCATTTTAAAGCTAATTTCTGCTGTTTTCTGATAAATTCAATTTTTGTGGTAATTTCTGCTACTTTCAGCCTAACTAACTTCTTTCTGTTAATTTAAGCTTTTTGTGCTCCATTCAGCTTATTTCTGTTAGTTTCTGCTATTTCAGTTACTATTTAGCCGTTTTATGCTCATTTTAGCCTTTTCAGCTAATTCCACTTCTTTTTTTTAGCTCATTTCATCTCCTTCCATCTCGTTTTGGTAATTTAAGCTTCTTCCTGCATTTTCAGCTACTTTTGGCTAATTTCAGCTTCTTCTTTTTTTTAAGCTAATT
The DNA here is from genome assembly GCA_038048925.1 of Garcialebias charrua. Taxonomy (NCBI): domain Eukaryota; kingdom Metazoa; phylum Chordata; class Actinopteri; order Cyprinodontiformes; family Rivulidae; genus Garcialebias; species Garcialebias charrua. The sequence continues at coordinate 15,095 of JBBPBX010027022.1, forward strand.
TCTGAATTCTTGTGCTCATTTCTGCTTATTTAAACATGATTCAGCAAACGTGTTCTTTCTGCTTTTTTCTACCAATTGCTTGTTCTTCTACATCTCAGCATTTTTTTTAAAGCTAATTTTAGCCTTTACTCAGCAAGTTCTTCTGCACTGCATTCTCACAGGAAATGCAATTTCTCTCGTTTTTATTTAGGATAATTTCAGAGAACGGCTCCTTGAATCACTTCATCTGGATCCTTGCTTTCGTTCTCTGAGTGCAGGCAGCTTTGCTGGAGGAGGATTTGTTTAATAATCTGAGCATCTCCTCCTCCATCCTTCCTCCTGCCTCGGCAGAGGGAACAAAATGTTCCTGCTCCGGGTGTGGGAGGAGCCAATCAGGGGCAGAGTTATTTATACTGAGCAGAGGGGAGGCTGCAGCTTGCCTAGCAACACTTTGGATGGAGATGTGGAGAAGGAACATAGGGGGGAGGACAGCGCTGTGAGGAGAACCGAGGTAGGGGGGGGCGTGGACCTCGGTTTGGTCCAGATCGAGCCAGAGGTCACAGATGTGCAGGGTGACACAGCAAGAAGCCTCAAACACCAGCAGGTGCAGCAAGCATTTCACTCCATTCATTCATTCACTATCACATATCTCTGTAAATAAACTTAAAACAATCACAAAGCCTATTTTTGTATTACAGAAAAGAGCTGTAAGAATTATAACACGCAGGAACAGATGATCCATACCATGGCTTGTTCGATCTTGTTGTCGATGGCCACCACACTGGCAGGAGAAGAGCTGGAAGAGAGAAAAACAAGGTTCAGCATCAGGATGATGCAACACTGCGGCTGACTGGAGGACAACATCTCATCATCAGGTTTGAAAGAAACACGAGGGAGAAGTCACATTAAACGGGACTGCACAGCAGCCACGGGAGCAGCAGCTTCTTTACCTATTATTATCAACCGTGACCGGATCCTTTCCAAGAACAGAGGACAGGAACGAGATGGAGAAACTCCTCAGCTGACAAACACCGAGGTCCATCGCCACCGTGTAACACTGGGAGTTCATGCTCCTCCGCGCGCTAAAAGCCCCGAGCCACCGGGAGAAAAGTAGAAAAGACGGCGCATTGTTGAACTCCGCGCGGCGGGGTCGTGGTTAGAGGACACCATCACCCGCCACCGCCGGGGAGACGGAGCAGCTCGCAGCCGGGACAGAGTACACAAAAGACCGCAGCTCCGAGAAGCTTAGCTCTCCCTCCCGGATAATGCATGCAGAGCAGCGGCGTCTGATTGGCTGAGCGGGGGAGCTCATTTACATAATGTTGGAAGCGCCTTTCTGATTGGCTGACCTGTGAGCTCTGAGGCGCCTTTCTGATTGGCTGAACGGAGAGCTCATTAACATAATATTAAAAAGAACTGACTGGAGCATCTTTTTACTTTTAACTCGACTTCACACGACTTAAAACTACAAGCACTGATCCCAACTGTCTTCCGTGTATACTTTAGTGTCACATTATCTATGTATTTTAAAAAAAAATATATATATATTAAGTAAAAAAATATTTTGTCAACAAACACATGCTGTTCAGCGGAGTAATGTCGCCCCCTATGGATCGAAAATGGTAACAACTGAAAGTCTGACTGTTTTTGTGCATCTTTTAGCAAAATATCTCATGAACTACTCCACGGATTAAAATAAAACCTATAAAAATTATAAACTTGGATGCATATCTACAACTGATTAACATTTGGAGTCCAGATTTAACATGGCTGCTACAGTAAAAATAATACCAGTAATAATAATTAAAAAAAACTACAAGTCATTTAACAGATTTTGACCTGAAATTGTGTGTCATAGTAGCCGAGACTGATCCACAACCATAATCTGAACACCCAACAGGTTGAGCAAGATCTTTGTCTAACATAGTGCACATAACGCTTCAGAGTAAACTGTCTGTTAGCAAAATATCTCATGAGTTACTGGATACATTTGAATGAAACTCTGTAAATAATCATTGGGAGTAACTTTAAAACTGATTCATCTTTGGAGCCAATCTAATTCAAGATTGCCACCACAGCAAACTGATCTCCAAAAACACAAAAATGGCTGTAATTTAGTCAATTTGACAAGATATTAAAGCTGAGAATCAATCACATCTCTAAATATTGCATTAGATCACACCTGTCATTTAAGGTTTGTCCCGGCCATTTCTCAACATAAGATGAGTCTAAAACTCTGGCATGAAGGGCGTCAGATGATACGCCTTCAAGGAATGTTACGCCTTTATTCTGAATTATTGATCAAGAAAAGATTAAGCTAATTATCAGCGTGCACGCTCAATAATCCAGGTAGATAAATCTAGTTGTTTAACAACTGGGCATTTAATGTTTCAAGACTTACAACAACAACAAAATGGATGCAACAGCCTCACAGATGTGTTGCAAATTGAGAAACGTGTTCTTTTTCATTTGTCGGCAGGAAGGTGTGGACTGTTGTCGTCGCTATGGGAACGGGATAAACAGCATACAAAGAAAAGGAAGTGCAATGTGTGTGCACAGCTGGGGTTGAGAGTAATCAAAGATGAGAGACAGTCTCCTCTTCACCTGTTTAACCATGACCACACAGACGGGTTTTTAATCAGAACGGATCTGAATATCTGTAAAATAGAGTTACAGCTACCTTTTTTTTGGTTGGTTTACTAAGGTTGATGTGCTGTGGTTGCCATTTTGAATTGGGTTGAGTTGCAAAGATAATCAGTCAGTTGTGCCAAGCACTCAGTCAGGTGTTGCATAAATAAGATACGTTGGAATCCACTAGATGAACTACGTCATTTAACTGGTTTTGGCTGAGAAAATGTAAATAAAATACCATAATTTCTGGACTATTGAGCGCACCACGCCCACCAAATTTTTAAAGATTTTTTTTTTACATACATATATATATGTACACACACACACACACACATATATATATATATATATATATACACACACAGGTAGTCCTCGACTTACGACGTAGATCCGTTCCTAAGCGGCGGCGTAAACTGATTTTCGACGTAAGTCGAAATATACGTACATACTGCACCATATACATGTACAGTACTGTATTACCAAGCACTTAGCCTATCCTAACACAGTACCCTACATCATTATCAAAAAACACATACGTTTGGGAGCCATAATGAAGGGAAAAAAAGAGTTATGGGCTACTGGGATGCTGGTGATGCTGTATTCCTCCGTCCATCGGCCGTATTCTCTATCACAGGTGTCCCCAAACTTTTTCCTGTGAGGGCCACATCACTTTTCCCTTCTCTGGTGGGGGGCCGGAGTCAGTTTGTAACAGGAAAAAGTGTGACGATTGCAGGAGTGCCTAAATGTAAAAATGTATTGTTTTCCAGAAAGCAAAATCAAATAACCCTCTCTGGGTTCTTCACAGAACAAAAGTCAGGAGATAAATAATAACACTATTAATAAAATAAATAATAACACTATTAATAAAATAAATAATAACCAAATAACCCTCTCTTTGTCACTCTTTGTCTTTGTGACGGGATTCATAGTGTCGCCGCAGATTGTATTCTTTGAATACCGCCACCGCCTCTTTACAGATGAGACACAGCCTTTTCTTTGCATTGAACAAAAAAATAATCGTTTGTCCACTGCAGCTTAAAGGTACAGTATGCAGTTTCTGTAGAACTCCAGCACTTAGAAATATTTTCAACAGGCAAAGCATTCTGATCCCGCTCTGCCCCCTTGTGGTCTGTTAAATTTCAAATTCAAGCTCTGTTTTTATTGGCTGATTCAAATTCAAGCTCTGTTTTTATTGGCTGGTTACAAACTCTGTTTTTATTGGCTGGAAAATGGTGGGTCACCTTTTCTTTTTAGAAATGCTTATTTACCACCTGGAGAAGCAAGGGGACAATATTTTTTTTTTTTTTTTTCAGAGATTACCTGGCTAACATCAGTCTGTCAGGAGGTAGTGACAGAGTGAAGAAATATGTTCATAAAAAAAGCTACATACTGCAGCTTTAAATGCCCTGCATTCTGAATCCATCTTTCTCTTCTTTTCGCCATTATTCCATTCTGTCTTTGAGAGGGGCGGGTTTAGGATTTTTTTCAGGGGGTTGCCAGATAGGGGCACAGACCGCAGAAGGGTGGAACAGAATGTCACGTTTTGGATGTGTCAGCATTTTTCCCCAAACGCTGACACAATAAATTAAATGTGGAACAATAGTTCAAAATAGTTCATAACTAAGGAACATTTTATTGCAAAAGTCCAACTTTATTATCAAATACAAATACACATATGAAAAAAATCTAAATGCTCTCTGGTATTGTTCTGGGGGCTGGATCAAATGTGGAGGGGGGCCGGATCTGGCCCGCGGGCCGTAGTTTGGGGACCACTGCTCTATCACGTTTACGACGTAAAACCGCCGTCCAGCTCGGTCCATGTGCCGTATTCCACATTCCGTTTAAAACGTAAAACCGCGTTCACAGTACAGTTTTGTTTGTTTTTTGAATGTCCAGAGGACCAGACTTAGTTTTCTTAGAGAGTACAGTGCAGTGTTCCTCCGCCGCTACGTTTACGACGTAAAACCGTAAACTACGTAACTCGGCTTTTCAAAATAATTGTTTTTTATGTATTTATTTATTTTTTATGGGAGATGCGTCGTAACCAAGAAACGTCATAACTCGAGACCGTCGTAACCCGAGGACTACCTGTATATATATAAGCTACACTTGTCTATAAGCCGCAGCCAGATTTAGTAAACTATTTCTCCAGGCCAGTCATCCAAGCCTCCCACAAGCTCAGAGTGTGATTTTAAATGTACGATTCACACTTATTTATTGGCTGCAAACACTTCCTTGTGCCCCCAGGGTGGGGAGAAGAGAATGGGAAGGGACATGGGATGAAGTTCCCCCACCTCAATGGGTTTCATCAGTCCACTGTGACCTGTAATTTCATTGGTCAGATTTTATTTATTTAACCTTTATTTATACAAGTACCAGTAGTCTCATTGAGTCATGAGGACTCACCACCACCCAAGAGACGTGTATTGGGCAGCTATGTGAGTGCCTGGGTGTGACGAGGCTAAATGTTTTAGCAGCCCATCAAAAAAAAAATCCATAAATTTGCCGCAGCATTGTGTAAGCCGCGCTGTTCAAAGCGTGTGGAAAAAAAGAAGCAGCTTATAGTCCGGAAATTACGGTAGTCTGTTTTTGTTGTGTTGCATTCATTTACACAACCACATACTTTTCAATATATTAAAAATGTGAATCACCACCTATAAAATATTTCTGTACGGAACTGATTTTTAAAGTTGTGTGTGCACAAATAAAAACAATCCAGCCAACTTCATCATGAAATGTAGCCTACTTTACATTATAATATAGATTACCGTATATCTTAAAATATCATAATTAGTGTTATACAACTAGATAATTAAATTAATTCTAAGTGGGTCTAAAAAAAGTCAGGATACTGAGCTGTGGACTTCAGCTTTAGCCTCAGTTGGCCTGCTGCGTCAGCTTAGATTGCAATGCATTGTGGTCTTTTCCCTCCGATACAGTGCACAACTTCTTGGGCACTATGGTGGATGAAAAACATTGTTGACTTTTCAACACAGCCTGACATTGACTCTGTTGTAGATCCATTGATCACTGAGTGTTTCATTAAAATTCATTCAGTAAACAGGTGGGCACTGACTGTACAAATCTACAGCCGTGAAGTTTATGGGGAGGGCGGAGCCAAGCACGTCCACAGCCACTGTCACCTCCTCAGATGCTTCTCTAGCTCCCAGAAGAGCAGCTTCAGGGCCATGGAGTTTGGGCCTCGCACTGCTGCTGCCCCCGTCCCGATCAGCCCCACCTCTCTCATTGATGCTCTCAGGCAAAAACAAAACACACACTCCAACCAGAAAGAGACTAACCCCAACACCGTGCCCTGTGGCCCCCCTAAGATGAAGGAGCTTCACATCGGGGAGCAGCAGCAGAGCCCAGGATGGCGCTCTGGATTTAAGGCCGAGTGTTTACTGAGGCTGGCTCACATGTAGACTGTAAGGTGATTGGGTGAGCACGCCACACAGAGGAGGGTGGGCGGTGATGTCACTAGCTAAAGAAGTCACGCCCAATTTTTTTCTGCTGTTACGTAAACCGTCAGCGGAGATTAGAAAGGATTCTTCCAATCGGATCAGCTGTTTTTGACCACACCCCCTGCACAGGACTTGCTCGCGGTCGTCTAAAAGCCACCCCCTTCGGTTCATACGGCCTCCCGCTCAGTTACATCGTTACCGCTTGTTGCACTGCACCATCACAGGTTGCAGGGGAGTACTGGAAACGTAAAGGCAGAGTCAAGACGACGGTCTGAACAAAGGCCGACCTCATGGAGAGCACAAAGTAGAAGAAAAAAAAATGGTGAACAAAGAATAGAGGTGACCACCAGTTGACCGAACAACAAAACAGTAGCTAATGGGGAGCCCCCTGATTAAAAAACTATTAACCTCATTAAGTTAAGGTCACATGCTCTTTTCTCCACGGTGCATCAAGAGGTAAAAATCAAAGTCTGCTACTGAAAATACTAACCAAGCCTTTTCATTTCTGAAGACAACGTTTAATTCCACGTGTCTGTACATTGTGTACTCGCAGGTCGGGGGGTCAGTTTGCACATGCTCAGTAGGAACAAAAGGCTCGACATCACCCGGGAGGAAGCTAGACGCCGGTTCGCTTTCAGCCAATTGTTACGCAGATTTTGGCTCAGTCAGTGACGAGCACATCACGGCATCACAGGCTTTCATTTCCTAAACATCTGGACCACGCGTCTGTGTCCTGAATGAAAGATTGACCCAAATCTTACCAAACCAAAACTCTGACTGGAATAACAAAGAGGCCACAACAAAGATATTTCATTCAACTCTTTTGTAAGGGGGGGCGCACCAAAATTAAAATGTAACAATAAAAAAAACAATTACTTTAGAAAAATGTGCCCGAAAAGCCAACGAGACGTATTTTAATAGTTAAAGTGAAAACATGTACAGGTAGTCCCCGACTTACGAGCGAGTTCCGTACCTACGGGCCGTTCGTAAGTCGAAAATTCGTAAGTAGGATCACAAAAAATAAATAAATAAATAAATGTACAGTACTGTACAGTTACCAAGCACTTAGCCTATCCTAACACAGTTTTTAAAGATGAAGGAGTGAGTGGAATTATCTCCCTTTCACATAAAGGGAACTAGCTCCCTTTATGTGAATGGAGCCTGCTAGGGAGGAGGGAGACAATTCAACTCACTCCTTAACTGTGTTAGGATAGGCTAAGTGCTTGGTAACTGTACATTTATTTATTCATTATAAAAATTAATGTTTTTTTTTTAATGAGATGCATATTCGTAAGTCCGAAACGTCGTAAGTCGGGGGCGTTGTAAGTCGAGGACTACCTGTATTATTCTACTAATTAGGAATAAAGTCCTAGCATTTCTTAAAGGTGCAGTCTGCAGTTTCTGTAGTGCAGTCTGTAAGTTTTCTAAAAATATATTTTTAACATATTTCTTCACTCTGTCACTATCTCCTGACAGACTGATGTTAGACAAAGTAATCTTTGAAAAAACTATAGTCCCCTTGCTTCTCCAGGTGTTACTAAAAGCATTTCTAAAAAGCCACAGTGACCCGCCGTTAACCAGCCAATAAAAACAGAGTTTTTAACCAGCCAATAAAAACAGAGTTTTTAACCAGCCAATAAAAACAGAGCTTGAATTTGAATTTCAGCAGAGCAAGGGGGAGCAGAGCCATATATGGCTCTGAGGGGGAGGGATCAGAATGCTTTCCCTGTTGAAAATTTTTCTAAGTGCTGCGTTCTACAGAAACTGCAGACTGCACCTTTAAAGGAATGCATATTGCCCATCACATTTCATCCCAGAGCTCTAATCTACCGTAATTTTTGGACTATAAACCTCCACTTAGGCCTGTCATGATAAATTTTAATGGGCGATTAAGGTCTCAGAAATTATTGCAATAAATGATAATATTGTTTAAACTTTAAGAATAATTGCCAAATTTGAGAAGAAATGTTGATTTGTTTGGAGTGTAGTACCTTTTTTGACCACCCGATGGCAGTGTAAGACTGTTTCAACCAAAGGATGGATAGTTGAACAGAGTGTCTCTAACAAAAATGTGAGGGAGGGCCCTTGATGTGACATGGGCTGACGGTGACATGGCAGACGCTAGGTGATTCGAGCCCTTTAAGCTGGGTTTATACTAGCGTCTCATGTCTTTTACCTCCAGCCGACATGTCTTTTACCTCCCGCTGAGTGAACCCAGTCACCGACCGCATGAGTGTTTATACTTGGCAAGACGTGGGGGGATAAATTATAATAAATCCCTCCCTCTTCCCTCCCACTGCATTCCAGGATTTCATGAAAAAAATGAAAGGAGGCAGAAGAAGAAAAAAATCTCATTATTTCTGTCCCTTCTTCAAACAAAATTAACAATCAATTCAAATAGCAATCACATATATAAAAAAATATAAGATATTAAATGATTTCTCACACAAAATAGGCTTTAGTTACAGTTTTGCACGCTGTACCCGTATAACCGTATTTAAAAAAAAAAAAAAACTCAACCATGTGAGATTCGAACTCACGTCCTTTGAGTGGGAGCGCAACGTCTTTACCACTAGACCAACACGGCTTGTTGTTTCACAGTGGAATTTGCTTTCTTTTAAAGGGTGCATGCAGGCGCAGGCATGCTTTTGAGTGCGCGCGCGTAAATATATATATATATATATATATATATATATATATATATATATGTATTGGTGTGTGTGTGTGTGTGTGTGTGTGTGTGGGTAGTGTGCTGAGGCGCACGGTACAGACAAGTTTCTCTTCAAATGTCTGTCAAAGCAAAAACAAAAAACGCCCACAAACTTTGAACCAATCACACGCTGCGAGCCGCATCGTCGGCGTCTCGGAGTTCTGCTTGGGGGCTATGTACACGACAGGCTGTCGAACGGGGGATAGCAGCGGGAGTGCGGCCAAAAGTTGCGCAATGTTTGCTCAGTCAACGGGGGGTAAAAGACATCCGATGGGCCGTCGGCTCAAGTATAACAAGGCCTTTAGCATAACATTTTTCACACAAAGCTATTAATACATAAAAAATAAAAATAAACAAGTTCTCAGCTTCTTTTTGCAGAGAAAAACAACTTTTTGTTTTGACCGTGAATTTTGGAGCTTCGGCAAGACGGAGGTTTTTTCCCCGAGGTCGGCCTGTTAGCTTAGCTTGTAGCTTAGCTTCTCAGCTTAGCTGCTTTTAACGATCCAAAAATACGATTTTGGACGATGAAAACTGATCTTTAAAGAGAAAGGGAGGGGTCAGTGAAGAGCACCGGAGTTGAGTCTTTTGTCATCCAGTGTCTTCAGTAGAAAGAAAGACGAAGAAACAATAAAACCGATAAATAAAAATGAGATCGATAATTTTCATTCATCATGCGATTACTTGATTTATTGTTTATCGCGACAGGCCTACACTTTTTTCGCACTCTTTAAACACCATGGCTTGTACAATGCTGTGGCTAATTTATTTTTATTTTTTTCTGACAAACTAACGAGCTTCATGGCGTCCAAACATTTAGCCTAGTCACACCCGGGCGCTCACATAGCTGCCCAATACACGTCTCTCTTGAAGGGGCGGGGCCCTCGTGACTCAATGAGACAAACTGTTTAAATAAAAAAATTAAATAAAAAACCTGACCAACGAAATTACCAAACAAGACACAATCCCCATTCTCTCCTACCCTCCAACTCCCTTGGGAAGTTTCCCCCCTCGTTGTACACAACAAAGTATTTGCAGCCACTCAAAATAAATGTGAATCATAAACCAAGTGGCGAATTTGCTTCAAGACTAAAGTGATGTCGAGAGCAACAATGAGAGAGAGACTGAGGCGTGAGATGAAAATTTTCTGAGGTTGTTCAATTCTGACACTGAAGAAAACGACTACAGGTAACCCCCCACTTACGACTCCATCGACCTACGAACAACGGGACCTACGAACGTATCATATTTAATAAAAATATGAAATTACTGTATTAAAAAAAAAAAAAAAAAGAAATTATTTTTTTGTGTTTAAATGTTCTTAATTTCATGTGTACATCACTTTGTTGCAGCTGTGGTTGTTTTAAAGGCTTTATAAATAATAATTATGATAAAAATGATCATTTCTGATCATTTCTGAGCAATCTTGGGCAACAGGAAGTAGGTCTTCAGTTTACACGGTCACAAATTAATGTAGAACACCGGACGCCTAGGTTCAGTCACGGGGGCCTTTGAAGGTCTCCAGTTTAGACGGTCACAAATTACTGTAGAACACCGGACGCCATTTTAGGATAGCTGCCCGGCGCCGGGCCGAAGACTGGTGACCAGGATGGCTTCATATGGATTAATTACGAGCTGGAAACGTCTCTGTGAACTTTGTGGATGTCTCAGGCAGCAGCGGATTTATCGCCGCCGCGCGAAGACCTCCGGCCAGGCTCTGGCCTGGCTAGCTCCAGAAGCTAACACGGGAGCTAACACGGGAGCTAACACGGGAGCTAACACGGGAGCCGCCGAAGACTGGTGACCAGGATGGCTTCATATGGATTAATTACGAGCTGGAAACGTCTCTGTGAACTTTGTGGATGTCTCAGGCAGCAGCAGAAGCTGCAGATTGATCGCGCCGCCGCTCCAACACCAGCTCATGGCTTGGCTAGCAGAAGCTAGCCAGCTAGCTAACACAGGTCTGGAGCAGCTGCGGTGGTTCACTGGCCGGCCGCCGCGCTGCTCGGCCCGACAACAATCAACGCATGGCAACCTAAGATGTCGGCTTTGACCATCTCAAAGTAAGAAAATATATTTTTATTTATTCTGTAAATGTGAATAGCAATGTTTAACATTACAGTACACTACTGTACATGCTTAAATGTGTGCGCGCGCTCCGTTAGCATGATAAATAAAGGTTGAATGAATGAATGAATGAATAATTTTTTTTTTTTTTAATAATTTTCACCCCCTACCTACGAACGGATCGAGCTGCGAACGGTTCTTAGGTCCCAAACTCGTTCGTAGGTCGGGGGTCAGCTGTATAGTGGTTTGAGTACACAGGAGGAAGATGAAGATAGCAATCACCGACTTCCTGGTAGGCTACTGTATTTTATTTTATTTTTTTAAACAGCCGTGTTACAGACACTGTTCAGAAAACAACACTTACTGTACGCATTTGTACGTTACCGGTACGCATTCTTAGCATTCGCCTCAAAAAAGCAAAAAACGCCTAAAAAAGACATACCCAAATTAAATTAGAAGCTGTTCTTGAACCCTATGGACTAGAAGCAATTGGATGGTGTCTTTGTAAAGATAACACTTTGAATTTTTTGTTTCAGCAGTCAAATTTGTTGTATCTGTTATTTTGTATTTATTGAAGTGAGAGCACACAGAAATAAAGCGTTTTTCTTGCCTCGCCTGAAAATGTTTATATGTGTCAAGCACCTGCACACTGATACAACAAGATGTTGATTTGAATTTCATATAGGCCTAAACTGTGAAGTATTTACTAATACAGTTTCAAATTTGAAGTCAATAGCATAAAAATTGAGGATTTTGTGCCTGTTTTTGTATGTGCATGTTTAGGCGGACTTCAGTAAATCCATACATGCCCAAAACTGTGCCAAACTGTGCCATGCTGTGTAACACCTGTATTATGCCAACTTGAAATGTCTGAATACTTATCAATACTTCAACATACTTCAGAATGACTGTCTATTGAAAGCTTACATCTGTTCCATTCATATATTTACTCTCAAGCTGATAGAAATACAGTAACATGACAGCAGGCCGCTCGTAGCTCGGGGACTACCTGTATACTGTAAATCACAAGAGGAGATTTCACCCCACAGGTCCAGCTGCAGTCCCAACACCCACAGATAAGCACTCAGATAACACACAAAGCTTCACAATTGATCAACAATTACTCCACAGGGGCTCGTGCTTCAAAAGGCCACACACACCTCCCCCCCACACACACACACACAGGCGCACACACAGAAGGAGAAACCGCTCCTTCGTGAGAGAGGAATCACTTTTTCCTTGTAAATCAAGTTCTAAAGCTTTTATTTCATGTTTCCATGGCATTTATCCATGGCTAAAGAGTGATAAAAGTCAGAATAAGCATGCGTAAAAGTCAACAAAGACGCGCTTACCATTTTACGCACGAAGGACGCAGCTGCATGTGATTGTTACGCAGTGGCTCTGAGACCTTTGATGTATCTCAAACCATGGCATGTCACATGTCTATACAACGGCAATTTCATTGGCTACAAGTCTGTGACGTCAGAATCGGGGTCTCATTTGATTGGACAAGAGCCCACGTGGGGGAAGAGAGGGGAGGGTGGATTTTGGCTTGGTGACTCTGTGGGATTTGATTGGCTGTAGAAACTGAAAAGTTTCACTCAGTTGGTCAAAATTGGTGTCAATCAAAAGCAGAGAGCCTATGGAAGAGTTTTAAAGCGCCAGAACTTACAAAGCTTCCATATTTGGGAAATCACGATCTAACACCTGCAAATTAGGCACAAACGGTACCGCGGGCGGGCCCGTGACTGTTAAGAGGAAGTACTGTAAATATATATATATTTCTGTGTAAATATCTCATGTTACAATGTGGACAACCGTGGCAAGTGCAGCAAGACAAATGCGGCCTATATATGTACAAAAAATACATATTTTTTTAATTTAATGGGCGTGGATATGCAGGTGAGCTCAATAGTCTTGAAATTACGGTAAATCATCTTATGTTGAGGGATAGGGTTTTAGCTGATTGAGTCTAAACTTGTAAATGATGTTAAGCTCAATTTTACGAGATCTTACAGGATGACTCTCAGATAATACCACACCAAATTTTAGCTCTATAGCTGTCAAACTGACTCACTTATAGCCATTTTTGTGTTTGCTATAGTCAATTAGCTAAGGCGTCTATCTTGAATCGTGTTGCAGCAGAATAATATGTAATACTTAAACTTTTTTTTTTTACTGACTTAAATGATAACTATTTTAATTTTCAGGTTCAACCTTCTCCAAGTAACTTGATTTCAATAAAAACTTTTCTATTAGCTGATTTGGGGTAAAAAAAAATCAGGTAATGAAAACACTATTTAATTTAATGTCATGCATTTTTTACAGAGCCACATTGTCAATTCAATTCATTTCAGTTTATTTAAATAGCACCAAGTCACAACAGAAGTCATCTCAGGGCACTGAACAGAAACATTCACACATAAAAATAATAATTTAACATTATATATCTGAGGAGCAGACTGCTTTGAGTTTAACTTCATCACAGACTTTCATCTTGAACAAGCATGAAGGCGACAGTGGAAAGGAAAAACTCCCTCACGAGGAAGAAACTTTTAGCAGAACCAGACTCAGGACAAGCGGCCATCTGCGTCGACTGGCTGGGATTGAGAAGAACAGAAAGGAAGAACAGATACACAATGGCAGGTCAAGAATCACAATTCATTTTAAGAAATGAGGTTAATTTGTCCTCCAGTAGTCCACGTCTATAGCAGCATAACAAGCCACCCTAACTATAGGATTGATCAAAAAGGAAAATCTTAATGCCAGACAGTCTTAAAACTGGACCATGTGTCAGCCTTATGGACAGAAACTGGAAGTTGGGTCTCACCAATTCTCCCATTCTGCTCTTGGAAACTCTAGGAACCACAAGTAAGCCTGCAATCCGAGAGTGAAGTGCACTGTTAGGAAAATATGGAGCAATAAGATCTGTAATATAAGATGGAGCTAGGTTGTTGAGGGCTTTGTAGGTTAGAAGTAAGATTGTCCAGCTCCTAGATTGTGTCGTCTGCTCCCACCTCTTTTTAAAGAAGACATAGCTGGATGAGCAATCATTGGGAGTTATAGAAGTCAGATTTAGTCAAATATAAGCTGAAGTTTAATTCATGTAAATGGAAAGCTAAATCATTCTGTTAATGCTGAGTAAGAAAAAAAAAAGAAGAAGTCAAATGACAGCTGAAGCTAATTTTATCCTCATTTACAAGCTCACAGCACCTCTTCCAATCTTGGCAAGCATTTCTTTTTACAATAAGAACCATAACAGTCAAATCGTTTTTGTGGCCCAGGACTGAAGAGAAAAATCGGGGAGCATGTCTCCGCCACACCCTGCAGAGCTTACATAAGGGTGGATGTGAAGCTACGCTGAGGTGGCGGTGAAAGGAAAAGACCAGATGGCGTTTATGTTAAAGGATTTATTTCAAACACGTGTTTGGGGAGGATAAAGGCTTGTATATTTAACGGTAAAGTTTGTATCCTAAACCATTTATTCCCAAGAGCAGAAAAGTTAAACATGGAAGTTTAAAAATATACATTTTAGACGGTAAAATGCTAAATCAGGACGGTTAAAACATGAAGATCTGTTCCACACGTGTAGACGGTTAAAATGAGGCTCGACATTAAGATAAATGCCAAACCATGTTTTAGAGAAAATCTCATTAAACATTACACTAAATGCTTAATTGTGTAATTAAGACATTTTTATGGTCTAACTCCTTTGTTTTTCTCCATTTGTTCAACCTTTATTTGCTCAACAAATAAAGTTTATTATTATTATTTATTTATGCAGGTTGGTGTCATTGAGCCTTGAGGACTCATTTACAAGAGAGACCTGTTTTAAAGGAAGAATGACGACAACGGTAGACAGTTGTAAAAGAAAGCATGTACTGTAAATTGAAAAATAAATGGAAGAATTTATATAAAAAATGAAACAAAAACATCTACATTATAAAACTAAAACACTATAATAATAAATATAAAATATTAACAACAGGAACATGTCTGCATTGGTTTTTGCCAGGAACTTAGCAGATGTTTGAAGCCACTCGGAGGTCAAGGTCCAGAGCTTCAGATCTTTTTGCAGGAAACAGGAGTGGAGTAGGAGAAGGCCCTTTTGCCAAGTTCAGTTCTCACTGAGGGAACTCTGCAGGTGATCATGTCCTGAGAGTGCACGCTGTAGCTGCACTCACGCAGAGACATGGAGGAGGAGATGTATGAAGGCAACAGACCAAGAAGTGATTTAAAGATGAAAATGTACCAGTGGAAGAGTCTGCGTGAAGTTAATGATGACCAGTTAACCAGTGAGTAGGGTTCAACGGTGGGTACGATAGTTACAGCCAGTTATGAATCTTAGTGCACCATGACAGACAGTGTCCAACATCTGCAGGGTGCTTGTAGGAGCATTCATGTAGATAATGTCATTATAGTCAATGAAGGGAAGGAAAGTAGCAGTTACAAAGTGTTTCCTAGCAAGTTAGACAGGATCCATTTCTGAAAAAGAAACCCAGTTTAACTTTTAGTTCCTTTACCAAGTTTTCCACATGAAGTTTAAAGGGGGGTGCGAATCGACCAAGATACTGAAATATTTTTAGGAATCGACAAACTCAATAGGGACACCGTTCGAAGATAAAATAGTAGGAAGGACTGCTGGAACAGACTTCCTGTTTGAAAACAACATCCTTTTGGTTTTGTCAGCATTTAGCACCAGTTTGAGATGGGACAAGTCATTCATTCATTCATTCAACCTTTATTTAGTCAGGTAAATCTCATTGAGCCTCAAGGGCTCATTTACAAAAGCGACCTGCTACAAACTAAAGAATGATGAACAGCAATGGTAGAATTTCCTTAAACAACAAACAGAAAAAAAAAAAAAAAACATAGGAGAGAAATAGAAAGTGAAATGCAAAGTATCAAAACTAGCAAAACACCACAAGGTCAGTCAGACTGACAAGTCAGACTGGATGATGTTGACTGTAAGAGCTGAAAAACCTTAGCAACTGTTTTAGCTCGACAATAAACTGTGTCATTGTTTATGTAGCTTGTGAAGAGGATGGGTCCTAAAACTGAGCCTTGTGGTACACCGTTGTTAACAGATAGCTGGAAGAAGTGCCATTATGTTGAACACATTGCCTCTGATCTCAGACATAATTAGGGAACCAGCTAATAGTATGATCTGAGAAACCAATTTCTGAGAGTTTATGACACAAGATGTCATGATCCACAGTGTTAAAAATAAAGTGCGGCACAATACTCCTTAGAATCCAGTGCTTCAACGACATCATTAAAAACCTTCAGCGAAGCGGTCATTGTGCTGTGTTGTTTCGACTTTCACACTTTTGACTCGTTATCTGAGTTTAGTCTCGTAAAAATTCAGGTAAACACAGTGATGCTGGACTGTACGGGTCATATTAAAACAAATAGTAAAATTAACGTGCAAAGTCTGAGAACAGTGGGTAATATTAACAAGTCCGTATCCTTAAAACTGCTCCAAAACAAGTGAAAACTGAGCTAATGTCATGACAAATGTACAAATTATAAACAAGAGGAGAAACAGCAGCAGGACTGTGTGTTTCTATCTGCATCCTTTTCTCGTCTTCCATCAGTTTGCATGCCGAGCTGCGATTCCCTGCTTCTCTTCCACATCACTTCTCCTTTAGCTGTCTGGAGGCCTGTGCGTGTCTGCACGGGTCCTGTTTGTGTGTGTTATGCGTGTGTCTGCAGGCCGGCAGAATCCGGTTTTGGGAAGCTTCTAACGTTGGCCTCTTTTCAGCAAAAACCAGCCCAACGCAGATCACACACAGAAGAGAAACATTAAACATCTGGAAGCTGCACATATTTTGCAGTCTCCATATAATTATAATTCCTGATTGGGAAAGGTGGTGTTCAGAAATTAATTTCTGCGTGTTCAAAGGTGAAGATAATCTCGGATCTTTGCTCAGACGAAGACAAAACAAAGAGGAATAACCTTCTGAAACTCAAACGGGTTGCACATTATCTCAGTCCATTGGGGCCGAAACTCTTGGGAGCGTAAAAAGCGAGTTGGTCTGTGGCGCACGCAGCGCCTTACAGATTCTGTGCCGTAATGAGCCACGAAACAGAGACGACAAGATGGAGGAACGGGAAGGGAGTTGGAGCGGTTTTGTTCAAGAAACTAACGCATTCCTCGTCCATTTCTATTTGTTATCAAAACAACAACAAACAAAAACAACAAAGCTGTCAAAGGAGCGTTGCCCAGTGCTTAAATTGAGCACTCTTCTTATTTTGACAGGGTGCGTTCCGGTAACCATTAGCTTGGATCCGGTAACTATCAGGCTTACTAATAATAAAGTTATGAACAAATATGACTTGTGCCTTGAACGAATAAAATGTATACATGTATTGGATATGTAAACTGAAAATAATTACATAAACACTAGTTTTAAACACAACAACCACTTACGAGCATACGCGCTGCTCCTTCAAGTAGCGTTTCCATGTTTACGCTTGAAAAAATCTCAGACCCTTAAAGAGTGGTGCGGGTGAGAGCCGAGCTAACCAAGCAGTTGTACGCGGGCAGGAGCCCACAGGCGCAGGCAGGCGTCTGGAGGGTCACATGTGGAGTCGGACAACAACTAGCAGGGACAATGTCAGGCTCGGAACCGTCAAGTATGGCGGGGAGGTGTAAGATGCTTGACAGAAGCAGAGTGTTTACAAAATAGATAACAACCTGTTAAAATACACCAAAATCCAGGAAATCGCATCTAATTTATTCAAAATTTTCAGGGGAGGACCCCAAGGCAACCCCCACCCCAGCTATTTGCATTTCGGCATCGATCGGTTTACAAATTAAGTCCTGGTATTGCCTTAAGAAACAAAATCGGACAAATAAACAGACTAAGATTTTAATCTGAGGCCTGCTGATTGATATTTTCTTACACACAGTTGTTGAGATTGAGCCTCAGTGACAAGAAGCTTGTATGGGTGAGTAAAGATGAGGCTTGCAAGCAAAATAACCTACTGTCAAGCATGGTGGTTGCATCATGATGTGGGAAAGGTGCATTGCACAAAGTGGATGGAACAACTTCACCTCAAATCCAGAGCTTAGACACTAGAAACCTGGCGTACCAACAGGACAAACAGACTTCAAAACTGCTTTTTCACTGGATAACGCAGGCTGACTTTACACCCAGTCCATGGTAAGAAACCATACAATTTACATGGCACTACCAATTTAACCATAACTAAAGATCTAGAATTTCAGTGGTTCCCAACCCTGGTCCTTGAGGAACACCATCCTGCATGTTTAGTCGTTTCTCTGCTCCAACACACCTGATTCAGTGATTTAATCACTTCCTCACGTTCTGCAGAAGCCTGTTTAATCACCCGTTCATTCAAATCAGGTGCGATTAAGGTGTGTTTGAACTAATTGGTAGAAAAAAAGGGGCAGATATAATAAGACATTTTCTTCTGCTACCTTTCATTTTATATTTTGTATTCTTATCGTTTATGGGATTGTTTTGTATTGTATTTTAAAATGAATACATTTTATAAATAAAATAAATCAATCAATCAGGTGTGATAGAGCAGAGAAGCAACTATACCGTGCTAGGATGGTGTTCCTCAAGGACCAGAGTTGGGAACCACTGGTTTAAATGAATGCACATCAAAGCTGTAAGATGTAAAACTAGCCCAACCTGAAAGAAAGAAAAGTTTAATAAATTAATAAGGCTTACCGGTACATGGCCAGGATGAGTTGTAAACTTCCAACCATGACTGTATTTTATCAGTGATTTGGTCTCAAACAGACCATTATCCGACACATTTGTGTCATATAAGCAAATATTACACAATCTTCACCTTGGGTCACATGATCCTTTGACGGTTCTCTGTCAATAGAAACACAGCCAGGAAGTGGACTGTCTAAATATCTTCACAGCGGTGGTGGAGAAACTTTGCTCAAGCTTCTCTGCGTGTGTACTGCGTCACGCGGCAACTCCATTGTGTTCCAACACTGAGAAAGGTCAATGTTTTGATACAAAACAATCACAATTTTCCTTCGTTTCCCCCTCTCTCCTTACTTTACCATGAACTTAGTGCTTTAACAGGAAGGGTTTCTTTTAAGGGGAATAAATATTCTTCTCGAACACTAAAAACATGTGTGTTAGTAATTTTGGGCACTCAGGATGTCTAAGATTCAACAGCTTCTTTTAATTTGAAACAGGCTGAAAATCCAGCTGTAGGAAAGAAGAAAAAAACTGAGCTGATGCAAACTTAAAAACCCCAAACTAAATTGAGTTTATTTTGAAATAAAAACTGCAGGGACCTAGAGTTGCTAAAGGAATGTGACTGCTATTTAACAGGGTCTGTTTCCCCCAGAGGTCAAATTTACAGATATTGAACTTAACTTGTAGATGAGCGTCATCCTCAACACACACTTCACATGCCAACTAATCTTTATATATCTCTCACAAACATTTAAAAGGTTCCATCCATCAGCTGCATGTTCCAGCGTTGGGTCACGGGGCCAGCATCTTGAGCAGGGAGTCATTTCTTTCTAAGACATTTACAGGTACTCCTCTGGGAGACCAGCTGAGACACACATACCGTAGTGTCTTCAGGGTGTCCTAGGTCTTTCCTGAGGTTTCTGCTCAGTTGGGACATGCATGGAACACTTCCCTTGGGAGGCGTCCATGGGGCATCCTTACCAGATGCTCGAACCACCTCAACTGGCTCCTCTCTATGCAGAGGAGCAGCGACTCAATTCAGAGTCTCTCCTGAATAACTGAACTTACCGTATTTTTGCTGTATAAGTCACAGTTTATTTTGCATAATTTGCATGCCCTGCGACTTATACACCAAAGCTTTGTATTTATGGATTTCCCCCCATATTTATAAACAAATCTTTGGATGAGATATGACCGTTTTCTTTCATTCTGACTGAAATATTGAACACTACCATTTTCAGTCGCTAGATGGCACCATAGTATGGCATGCTGTTGTATCATGTAATAGGTAAAAGTGGCTATTAATGACACAATCGGCTTGCCAGAGATTGCGACCTTCATTCTTGGGCGGCCTTGGCGTAGTGGTAAGGGCAGTCGTCTCCCGATCGGAAAGTTGACGGTTCGACTCCCGGGACCCGCACCATGTGTCGTTGTGTCTTTGGGCAAGACACTTAACCCCGAGTTGCTCCCGGTAGGACTGGAAAGCACCTTGCATGGTAGTCTGCCACCACCGGTTTATGAATGTGTGTAGCATTCAATATATGTGTAGCACTTTGAGATTTTCAGTAATGAAAAGTGCGTTATAAATTGAATTAATTATTATTATTATTATTCTGCTCGCTACTGGGACAACAGTCAAATCAGCTTCATTTCACTGCGCTGCCCCAGTGAAATGCAGCTAATTTGACCATTGAAGTGCATTTACTACCGTATTCGTTGGTATATAATACGCAGTATAATACACAGTTTTTTTGCTCATTTGAATGTCCTGCGTATTATACACCGAAGCGTATTATCTATGGATTTTTTCCCATATTTTTAGACTCATTTTTCGCTCTGATTCGCCGTTTTTCATTTTGGGCAAAAATGGTGCAGTACCAGTTTCGGCAGCTATGGGTGCTATGGGCAGCAGCAGAGGACTCAGAGAACGAAGAGGAAGAGGAGGGCCACTTCCAGACCGTTTCTAGCTCATGTGTCCGAAAAAAGTCTCCTCTGGTCGGACTGACTCTGTCGCTGCCTGCCCCCTGCTCTGGATGTAGCTGCATTTAGCTACGAGATTCGCGGTTTTTGTTTGCAAGATACCGTAACTAATGGTTTAACAGAGTAACCGAGTTATCGACAGATCGAGTGCTTTGACTTCTATCGAGGCTTTTTTGTCCACCTCGAGTACCCGTAGTGACGTCATCACGTCGCAGTAACGTCAGTACGTCACATCACGTGATTAAAAACCGAGCGCGGGGTAGCTTTTAGCTTTTAGTAGACGCTACAAAATGTATTCCTTTGTGCGCACGGATGTATGGAGCTGGTCCAGTCTTGTCAAAAAGGTAAAACAGTTTATAATTTTATAAATTGCGCTACTCATTGAATCATTCTGTTGATTTTCTTTGCTTCTTTGCTTTGAACACCGTAGTAGATTGTGAGAGCAGGGGGCAGTGTTGCATTGCAGGTCACATGCTGTATTTCTCCGATGTAGAAAAACCCAGATAATGGGTGCAGTGGTTCTCCATCCATCCATTTTCTTCCGCTTATCCGGGGTCGGGTCGCGGGGGTAGCAGCCTAAGTAGGGAGGCCCAGACTTCCCTCTCCCCAGCCACTTGGAGCAGCTCCTCCGGGGGAATCCCAAGGCGTTCCCAGGCCAGCCGAGAAACATAGTCCCTCCAGCGCGTCCTGGGTCTTCCTCTGGGTCTCCTCCCGGTGGGACATGCCCGGAACACCTCACCAGGGAGGCGTCCAGGAGGCATCCTAACCAGATGCCCGAGCCACCTCAACTGGCTCCTCTCGATGTGGAGAAGCAGCGGCTCTACTCCGAGTCCCTCCCGGATGACTGAGCTTCTCACCCTATCTCTAAGGGAGAGTCCAGCCACCCTGCGGAGAAAACTCATTTCAGCCGCTTGTATCCGAGATCTTGTTCTTTCGGTCATAACCCAAAGCTCATGACCATAGATGAGGGTGGGAACGTAGATCGATCGGTAAATTGAGAGCTTTGCCTTTTGACTCAGCTCTCTCTTCACCACGACAGACCGGTACAGCGCCCGCTTCACTGCGGACGCTGCACCTATCCGCCTATCGATCTCACGCTCCAGTTTTCCCTCATTCGTGAACAAGATCCCGAGATACTTAAACTCCTCCACTTGGGGCAGGACCTCCTCCCCGACCCGGAGAGGGCATGCTACCCTTTTCCGGCTCAAGACCATGGCCTCGGATTTGGAGGAACTGATCCTCATCCCGGCCGCATCACACTCGGCTGCAAACCGCTCCAGTGAAAGTTGTAAATCACGAACTGATGAAGCCAGTAGGACCACATCATCTGCAAAAAACAGAGAAGCGATTCTAAGGTCACCAAAACGGATCCTCTCAACACCTTGGCTGCGCCTAGAAATTCTGTCCATAAAAGTTATGAACAGAATCGGTGACAAAGGGCAACCTTGGCGGAGTCCAACTCTCACCGGAAACGAGCCTGACTTACTGCCGGCAATGCGGACCAAGCTCTGACACCGGTCGTACAGGGACCTAACAGCCCTTATCAAAGGGCCTGGTACCCCATACTCCCGGAGTACCCCCCACAGAACCCCCCGAGGGACGCGGTCGAATGCCTTCTCCAAGTCCACAAAGCACATGTAAACTGGTTGGGCAAACTCCCACGCACCCTCCAGGACCCTGTTGAGGGTGTAGAGCTGGTCCAGTGTTCCACGACCAGGACGAAAACCACACTGTTCCTCCTGAATCCGAGGTTCGACTATCCGACGGACCCTCCTCTCCAGAACCCCTGAATAGACCTTACCAGGGAGGCTTAAGAGTGTGATCCCCCTATAGTTGGAACACACCCTACGGTCCCCCTTTTTGAATAGGGGAACCACCACCCCAGTCTGCCAATCCAAGGGAACTGCCCCCGATGTCCACGCGATATTGCAGAGTCGCGTAAGCCAACACAACCCTACAACATCCAGAGCCCTAAGGAACTCCGGGCGAATCTCATCCACCCCCGG
>JBBPBX010027023.1:0-21130 GCA_038048925.1 Garcialebias charrua
GTGTGTGTTTGTTACAGGTGGGAAAAAGGCAGATGTAACGAACAAAAAAAGAGCATTGAGCTGCAGAAAGAAGCTGCATTTCATAATGCCAACAAGTGTTAAATAACACAAAGCAACAAAGTGATCTGTTTTCTTTGAACACAAACATGTGTCACCCAGCTTGTTCAAAACTAGTTTGACAGATACAAAGCCAACTCTGACATTTTTTTTTATGTGTAACTGCCAGTGGTGCTGCCTGGGGTTGCCCTTGCTAAACCAGTGGCATAGATGGCAGTTGAGATAAGGACATCTTGAGTGTTGCCCTGAAAGCCTCACGAGTCCTCATGACTGAAGAGTAACACCAGCAATAACTATTTTACCCAGTTTGGACAAATAAAAAAAGTAAATTTAAAACTCTTGTGTTCCTTTTAATTCAGGTAAAAGGCCCAAACTACGAGTTTGGAGCTGCTCTGAGAGATGAGGGTCACCAGAGATTAACCCATGGCACTTTAGCAGTGGGGGTGCAAGAGGGGAGTCGCAGTGAAGCACAACAAACTACTTAGCTACCACAAAACATCCCAGCCCCTTCTCAGCTGCAATCCAGTAATGGATACTTCCTCAGCTCCTCAATTGGTCAAAATGTTTTCATACAATAATTTAATTCAGAAACACATTTACAAAGCAGGGGTAATCAATTTTAATTAGTTGATTTTTTTTTTCATTCGCATAAAATTTAATGTACTGCCATCGATCTCCTTTGTTCTTTAATGCAGTGCCTCTTTCCTGTAATTCAAGCTTTTCTTTTTTCTCTTTTTGCAGTTAGTGATGACATTCTGTGACAAGTATGCTTTTTAGTATTAGAAGTATAGTATATTCTGATAAAAGACAGCTCATTATGAGACTTAAAATTATGCTGTACTCCTGGTGTGATATGAAATAGCATCATTGATATATATATTTTTTTAAATCAGAAGTGAAACATCACATATATAGGAAAGGTTTAACAATATAACTTAAAATGGAAATATGAGTACCGGTATCTAAAAATCTGTCTTCAGCAATCACTGCTTGAGGTCCAACAACCAAAAAAAGTCTTATCTGATGAAACCAAAGCTGTGGTGACGTTGTCAGTGATGGCAGGACATGACCTCAAAAGTTTCCAGTGCAAATTTTGTTAAATGGAAGGCACTGCGGGCAGCACAGTGGCACAACTGGTAGAGCTGCTGCTCAGGTTGCCGGTTCAAATCTCGGTCTGGGGGGCTTTCTGGGTGGAGTTTGCGTGTTCTCTCCGTGCATGCGTGGGTTTTCTCTGGTACTCTGGTTTTCTCCCACAGACCAAAAACATGCATGTTAGACTGATTGGTAACGCTAAATTGTCTCTAGGTGTGAGTGAGAGAGTGAATGGTTGTTTGTCTCATTTTTCTCCATGTGGCCCTGTGATGGACTGGAGACCTGTCAAGAGTGTAGCCCGCCCCTCACACTGTGATTGCTGGACATGGGCACCGGCAAACTCCGTGACCCAACATGGAAGAAGCAGGTAAAAGATATGGATGGATGGATGGATGGATGGATGGACGGAAGGCACTGCAATGTGTGAATAATCTACACATTTGTGGTGAAACGTTTTAAAGCAGAATAACATGAATGTACTGTTTGTAACAGATTGTTAGCAACTCATTATATTATTTTTTTATACATTATTTAAAGAAAATTGTATAAAACTACACTGAGGTAAACAAAAACCAGGAAGAAAAATATACACTTTTTCTCATCAATACTCTGATCAGAACAAGCAGAAAGTTGTTATTTATTTATTTATTTATTTTTAGAAGAAAGTAACACTTCAGTTGTATGATTAACATTAACAAGATGATGACACTCAATGCATTTTCTTAAGAACCACTGCTGCTCAGTGTGTTGTCCTTTACATCATCAAGGCCTGCATGCCTTTCTCATTCTGTTAGCTGACTGAGGCGAAATGCAAGCGGCACCAGCAGCAAACAACGTGGAGCTTGTGTCCGAGCGACGCACCACAGAAGTTGTGTTGTGGTGTCGGGAGAAGAGCTGCCTCCGTCACAAGCAACTAACACTGACAAGCCGATCCTCCTCTGCCCATCCAAACTGCTCTTCTTAAAGAAGAAGCACCCACACACAAAGACACATGCACACACACACAAACTTCAGCGAGCACAGCAATGCAAGTTTAAATTGAAACACTTTGACAATAAATAAAGCAGGAAGATGGGGTGAAGATGCACAGAGCTGGCATCAGTTTTGTATGTGGCCTTGCCAGTAAGCCAAACTGACAATAAAACTAAAATAAATAAGGCCAGTGACAATAGAGAAGTGTGTCTTTTTATTGATCAAATTAATCTGTCTTAGAAACATGGTACCACTGAATTATGCTCACAAAGACAATTCCACAGATTGTGACATTTCAGTGACATGGTAATCGTGTATCAGCTCCTCTAGTCAATGAGCTGAATGCCCTGATTGTGTGTCTTGGATCATCAATTTCATGGTCTTCAAAGGGGACCAGGAATTGGTGGCATGACCCTCCACATAGGGTTAGACCTCTCGCCTTACCTAGAACTAGAGAAAGTAAGAAAGGGGACAGACGGTGTTATGAGACGGATCAAGGCCGGAGCAGTGCCAGAGAAGATGAACATCGCCATCTACTGGGTAGGGATGGGACGAGGCTAGAACCAAATGCGGGGGGGAGGAAAGCTTGGCAGTGTACCCCTGCGGTCTGTTTTTCACTGAGACCTGTCAGAAACAGTTAGACACACTTGCCAAGACAATGGGCCACACATCTACAGTGGCAGACACGTCAAAATGAAATCGCCATCAAATGAGGGGGAAAACTCAAGGTGGTGAAGTGTTCCTTCATATTTTTGGACAAGGAAAGGAATTGCAGTCTAAAACAGAACAATTTAAGTGACAGAAAATGTTGGCTAAATCTCTTTAACTTGGTGTCCTACTACCCGTAAAACTCAAGCCAAGAATTGGATAAACACACAGAGTGCTGACAGCATCAGAAAACAAGGTCAGAGAAGAAGCATTTGCCTTTCATCTCATTTAGCCCAATCAGGGAGAACATAAAGACAGCTCGTCAGATCAAATAAGAAATCTTCATTTCAACCTTTAAACCCGTTTTGTTACACACTAGAGAATACTGTACTGTTGTTGGAAAAACAAAAATGGCAAAAGCATGCCGCACCTAATCATAATCCACCTTTTCTGAGAAGCTCAGACAGAATTTTCAGGTTTCGCAACATGACTGCCCGATGCAGATTGTAACTACAAATAATGTGTGGAACAGCCGACATTTTCACATAATAGGTGTCCCAGCCCTGTGATGATGAACACTGATGAAAACCAATTATTTTCCCACGAGCTGTACGTCCTGGATAAACAAGATATCTTGACTTCATGGTGCAAACTTAGGTTCATTTGCTCTATTAAAATATTATTTGAAGATGTCTTACTTGTCACTTTTTCAGATTTATTTGGTGATGATTGATTAAATGCAGTATTAAATGCAGTTTTATTCAGACAAGCTTTTAGATAAATGTTTTTATTTAGTGTTTTTATCAATTGTTCTTGTTTTTATTAGCTGTTCTTATTGTTTTGATTAATCAGCTTTTACTACAGTAATTCTTTTGTCTATTTTAATCTTTTATTTATATGTTGTACAGCACTTTGTGATTTTATCTATGAAAAGTGCTATATAAATAAACCTTACTTACCTTACTTACAGTAAAATAAGTTGTGTACTCGTTTTGAGTCAACTGAAATTACTTTCAAAATTGGGCTTAAAAGGAAACTTGGACTTGATATGAGCGCTTTCATGATAAAAATAAAAATAAAGTATTCTAAATAAAAACCATGTACTGTAAAATGGTAAAACTTATCAGATAATAAAGAAACACCAAAATCAGAATATAATAAATGAGTAATCAGTTAGGAATGTTGCAAGTCACTGCTACACAGCGCTTGTCAATCAATCAATCAATCAATCACCTTTATTTAACCAGGTAGAGCCCGTTGAGATCGAGATCTCTTTTACAAGGGTGACCTGGTCAAGTGGTCAGCAGCACACGTCACATTGGCAATAGGCATTTGCACTTATCAAAAAGAAAATAAAGAAAACTACAATCACAGTAAACAGATGTTGACAGTTCAAAACCAACAGGATATGACAGATTTCTATATACATTATATACAAAACAAGCAGACAAAAAAACCAACAATGACATGTATATTGGATAAGTAGTGGTTAGAAACATGTACCTTTTGTGACAACATGACAATTGGAGGCTTTGGTCAAACTTTAGGCGTTAACACCCCAATTTGGTCGGCAGCACGTCACATGTTGTCACGGGGGTTAATACACGTTTTACCAGCCTCCTTTGAAAGAACGAGTGGAGACAACCCACAGTGAACTACTATAATGTCATACGCGGTGGCGTGTTACAGCGAAGGGGCTGAGTTGGCAAGCAACTCAGCAGCAGATGCACACCTGTTCTGACATTTTCTGTCGACCTTGACACAGAAAACACATGACAATGCCACTCTGCATTTCAAAAGTACAGGCTGTTTATGGAAGACCCTTGACTTCTCCTTTTCTCAGCCCCATGATACTTAAAACAACTTCCCATACCCTGATAGAATCATAATGTAGCACAAAAACTTTAGGAAGGAACAGCCAGGAGGACAGTTTTAAAGTAAACGTGAAAAAAGAACCATTTAAATAAAATCAGTTTATTAAAAATAGACATGCATATTTGTCTATAACTAAAGCTGATTCTTTCCAAAGTTTAGCAAGCCACAAACACTTCACTTTAAATTCTCATGTATACAATAAACACTACCTGAAGCTGAACGTTGCCTCGTTTTTGTCTCTGCACTCTTTCTTTTGAAGTTTATAACTGAACTGCAATGCACCCATCCATCTACTGTTTTAATCAAAGAGAAAGCAAAGTACGGCTGCCAGGAGAGCCGCACAGAAAAACAAATGCAATCTTCCTGTTAATCACTGCCTTAACAAGAAGTCGACAGAGTTGACGCACAAGCCAGTGAAAGGAGTCGGTCCAGCAGGTGGATAATCGTCAGTAGCTAGTAGATTTTTTTTGTTTATTTGTTTTAAAACAGTGCTACCCTCTTTTGTGCACTTGTGCCCTTTCATTGAAAATAGCTTTGAAAAACTTTTCATTTAGCTGAAAATGTCAGAAGATGAACTGATGATGAAGAATGACGATTGATGTGTCCTTTGCATTTGAAATAAATAAATAAATAAAAAAACTCATGACGATCAAATCATTTTGAGACAAATACTCCTTTTTTTAATACAAAAAACACTAAAAACTTTATTTTACTTCTGAGTCACATTTCTTAAGTTAGAATATTGATAATGTAATATTTTATACAAGCACTTTTTCATTTTTCAGCAAGTTTAAAGATCTTTTATCTCAGTCTGTGTGTCACGTTTTAAGTATAACGCTGTTTTTTTATCATCACAGAATCCCTAGACAAAGCTACAATCTCATGGCCCCACACAGAAAAATGCTAAAATTCCATTAGCATTTTGCTTTCATTATTTTTAATCAAACCCAGAAAAACTGACACGTATTAATTAATATCCATTACCAGTTTTTTGCCCCTCTGCCAGGGAAGACGTTCGGGGGGAAAAGAAGCAATTAGTTGAACTAAATAATCAAAAAAATTGTTACAGAAATCTCTGATAAATGTCATGTGAGGTCCCATCTAAATGTACGAAGTGTAATACATTCTTGCTGTCATATTCCATTAAACTGCTATTACAGTCTTGATAGAACTATTAGTCACTACATTATTAATAACATTAATGTATTTACATTTTTGGTGTACAAGCCTGCTTTCATGCAATAATTTATGAAGGCGACTTCAGATATGTTATAACATTCCCCATCTAAGCTCTTTTGTGTTTATTATTGATTGTGAAAACAGCCAAAATCCCAAATCTAATACCCCCTCTGCCTTTCCCCCACCCACCCCAACCCCCTTAATGTATTGGAGTGGGCTGTTTACATTAAAGGACTGGAATAAAATGCATTTACATCTGAAGCATAAGTTCATAATTTACATTCCAACATTTATTAGAGGTGACAAACGAGCATTTGGTCCACTCGTGCTTTTCCACAATGCAGCACTCATTCAATCCATATAAATTACAGCTGGGCTAGAGAGTGCAAGAGCAAATTATTTTATTATATGTATGCATGTATGACTCTATAGGGGGTTACAAAGACAAACAGGGAATTACTTGATTAGGCCAACGGTTATTAACAAAGAAAGAAATATGGGACTAAGTGTTAGGCCAATCAAATTTTGGCATTAATATTTGGCCCTTTGTCAAAAATCTAAAATACACAGATCAAAGTGTAAAAGCTTTAGCCTGCTGTATTACTGTAATTGACTGTACAACTCATATACAGTATAGACTGCTCTTTCAAGTAATGCTGTTTCAATTGCTTATCCTTAGCTGGCACTAATATTATTCAATTAAAAGAAACTTGCCTAAAAGGCAGTGCTATGTTACATAATTAGGCAGAGCAGCATTTTCAGAAGTGTAGTTACAAATGTGCTGAGGGGATCCCAGCATTCAAACAAATATCTGGCGCTGTAGGGGAGCTTGCCGACAAATTAACAGCTAATAACTTACTGGGAAGCCAGATAAAAGGAGAAAAAATGTTCCCCAAAGTGTCAATTACAAATAATTTTTCCTCTGATTTCTACACTTGTGAAAACCCTGATATGTTAAAAGGATTTCAAAATGTGTGCCAGGGATTGTATGATGTTCGTTTTTATGCCTTGGGTTTTATTTGTGCATGCTGGACTCAGGGCCGGCCCAAGGCATAAGCGAACTAAGCGGCTGCTTAGGGCCCCCCTAAGTGGAATTTAATTTTTTGGTAATGATATCAATATGATTCTATTTAACATCGTAAGTTCAGCTTTTGCGATTTATTGCATACATTTACATAGTTAAGAACTAATTATTCAGCTTTAAATTTCTTTTTTAACCATTTTATGTGGTTTCAAGTAATTGTTAATTTAAATTATTTAAAGTACTCTGGCACAACAATTTCCTGCGGGATCAATAAAGTTCTATCTTATCTTAAGGATTTCCTTGATATTTGTTATTTTATTTTATTTAGTCTGTTTTTGCACAATTTAATTTATTTTTATGCATCCAAGTTATTTTATCTGTTGTTTGTTGTTCATATTACACTAAAAATTACTTCTGAACATTACTGTTGCAGTTCTTTAAAACCAATAAACCAGACAACACTTTTGCTGTAAAATACTGTACATTGCATACTGGTGTTTTTTTTTTCCTTCTTCTTTCTTTTGTTACTTTTAGTACTACAAGATCACATGTGTCAAACTCAAGGTTCGTGGGCCAAATCCAGCCCGCCATAACCATTTCTGTGTCTCCACAGAGACAGAACTTCAAGATAACAGTTGTGTGATTCAGTATTACTTTATTAGTCAAATCAAATCAGTTTTTGTGATTATAATGCCAAATTACTCAAACATAAAATATTTAATTTTTAGAAGTAGTCATTGAATGCAGAGAAAGTTATATTTTACCAGTTTGTTAATAGGTCGCTTTATCAATACATTCTGCCGTGTCCTGCCTTTTGAGGACATTCATGATCTTGATGTGGCCCAGAATAAAAATGAGTTTGACACCCCTGCACTGGATGATACATATAGGATAATGTAAACAGGGCTGTCAGAGTTGCAATGAGTTTATGTTAGGTGGGTGAATTTGACTGTTTATTGCAGTAATCCACATTATTAGCAGAAATAGAGGGCCCCAAACAAATTTCGCTTAGGGCCCCATCCCCCATGGAGGCTTGGGCCGGCCCTGGCTGGACTCATTCTACAAAGATCAGCCTCAGCAGCAGGATTGGTTCAGATGGCTCTGAAAGCATCAGTGTATGGCTCACTTACGAGACCTCTAGCTGGTCTGAGAAAAGACAGACAGACAGATGCGGGAACGGAGGAAACGAAGTGGGATTCAATCAAATTCATGTTCATTAAAATAGGAGGACATCACAAAAATTAGAAAGATGCTGACAAATCAAAGGGTCTCAGCACCTGAATTACCATAGTCATTTACTTATTAAAGCCAGGATGCTTCCTGTCAATCAAGACCCATCACATTCCCCATTTGCGGCGGAAAGCCACCGTAATTGCTTCTCATACTAATCAACACAACTTGTGTAATTACGCCTTGAAAGTGACATTGGAGGCTGGGAGCGATGTGAGCAGTCTTGACAGCAGAGGCATCTCAGATTCATCGGGAGATTTCCAGCCTCGCTGCAAGGAGACAAGCCACTCTCAGACCAACTTACTCACTTGAGCAGTTTACAACCATAAACACAAAGAAAAGAGCATAAATCAAGCTGAAGTAATTACAAAGCAGAATAGAGAGTATAAAGGAAGCTTAGCTCAATAAGACCACTTTCCCAAGTATACTGAGGCAAAACGACTGCACTGTAATTAAACCGGGGTCGTATTTCTATCATTTCTTAAGTAAACATATTGTGACAGTTCTCTAAATTGTGTGAGAATAGAAAATTACAGCTCTGTTACCAAGCCGTTAACATTAATATACTTGCTGTGACAAAAAACCCTACAAATAAAGTCCCATGTATTCATTAAAGTTTATTGAATTCAGCTTAATCACAGACTTTACATTTGTCTCCAAAATGAACTTTGCGTAAAACTAGCTTCAACATTCCTCTGAGCACTGCCAAGCTATCCAAACCATATTCCCAGGCAGCATCTGTCACTCGTCACACTGCGACCAAGCTCGGAAGGTCAAAGCGAGGTCAAATTACTGCAACAAATCACGAGACGCGAGCTATGACGTGACACTATCTGCTTAAAATATGTGAATTATTGTTATGCAGCAAGTACACTTTTACCTTCCATTATTAAGGTTTTCAGTCATTTAAAGGCTTTTCTATGTTTTTTTTTGTAATTAATGGAAAAAGTTGTAAAAAATTGAGCTGAACGCACAAGGCAAAAACCACAAAATGAAAATAATTCATAAAATGGGTTGGACTCATCTGTGCTCATCCTTTTCAAAGAGGTGGGTGGAACCAGTGCAAAAAAAAAAACAGCAGCAACATCAAAAAGAGCTGATAATTCTGGCGTACTATGAGTGGAATAAGCTTAGTGATTTCATCTGCAAACAGAAATGAAAATGAAAGATTTATGGCTCGTAAAAAAAAAGTTCAAACGACTGAAAAACCAAAATCCCGTCTGTGTCATTCCACTCATGACCTCCAAACTTTAGCACATGTTGAAGACAAAGTGATAAAAAGTACGTTCGTGGGCCAATTATGAGCAAAACAAGTACAGTAACTCACATAGAAAACAGAGGCTTTTACAGGAAAAGCCAGTGTGATTCACACACACACACACACACACACAAAACTCAGAAAACTGGGCCTTACAACGCAGCATAAACAAGGACACACACACACACACACACACACACCACCACTCTGTGCTCAACTCTAATGAGTCAAAAAGTGTGACCTGCACTTAAACAAGAAGTCACAGCCAGAAGCTGTAAACTCATTTTACCCATCCAAGCCCGCAACGTCGGCAAGACCTGGAAGATGTGCTACGAGCATGCACAATAAATCTGACGTGAAATCATAATCATAAAAGCAATTAGCTGACCCTGCGCCACTTGTCCTTGGACATGACAGTGAGAATTCATACGGAGTCCTCTAAGGAGGCTGGCTGCAGGGTTGCACACAGCGAGGGGGAAAAGTGCAACACAGCAACAATAAAACAGAGGGCCCTTCCTGTGTCATTAACCACCGAAACAAACAGAACATTACGCACTGTAAGTGCTGTAAAACTGAGAATGGAGCTTTTATGCTTTTCTAAGTGAAAACGTCGCCACAGCTGCTGGAACACGCCGCGACGTGCAGATGTTTTCTGTTGCAAACACAACAATGTCACATCACAGATCAAAAAAGGCGTTCAATACAGAAACAACTGGACTTTATTTGTTTACTTTATTTATTTATTTGACATATAAAGTGCAGTTGATTTTGTATTGAACGCCTTTTTTGATTTATCATGTCCTGGACGACTGAGAATCTTCACCAGCACATCACAGATGTTGTCAGTTCTCAGAAAATTTCAAAAGAATGTTATTTATGTAAAATTAAAAACATTCAAAATGCTGCGCAAAATATGAACTGATTTTATTTCATTTTTTTAAGGGAAAAATCTCTTTTTACAACTATTCATGCACACACTCACATATATATGCATATACTGTACATAAAGCGTTTCTCCCCATCACTTCCTTCTCTGTAATTACAATGAGGCCGAACCAGTGGCTGCCACCTAGTGACCGTCTTCTCCAATAATCATGAAATATCTCTATGGCTCACGCCCCCTCTCGGACCATAACTCTCCTTTACTGCAGACAGCTCCAATAAAGGATTACAATTACAATTAAAGTAATGAGCAAAGAGCAAAAAAAGGAAAATTCAGAGAAGGTTCCCTTGACTGACTAAATGGCAGCCCAGTTTCCTGACAGAATGGAGTTACCGTACCCGGCGTATTATTGGCTCCCATTTCTTATTCTGCCCTAATAATTAATATGGAGCATGTTGAAACCTGGAGTTCTCAAAAATTAAACTAACGGCTTTAAAAATTATGAACGTGAACAGAACAGATAAATGAATTAACAGATAACGTTTTAGGCTGTTTTTATTTTTTGGTTTATGGCACAAGAAGCAAAAAAGAACAAAAACAATACCTCTGAAGTGTGGTGTGGTTTTAGTTCATTTTAAGTCAAAGAAAATATTGTTTTGTAAAAAAAATAAAAATAAAATGCAGACATTTAATAAGATGCTCTTGAATGTAACTTTGTTTCAAAAGGCAGAGGGGACTATCATTATGGGCCAAAAATGACTGAATCAAACCTCAGTGTGACCTTTGACTTCCTGTCCCACTGCTGTTTTACATTTGTGTAACACCCACATGAAAGTTTAAAAAAAGTATTCGTAGAGAACATATGAGCAACACTCCTTTTTTAACTTCTGCTGCTCACATGGAGAGACATCAGGGAAATATAAAATAATGAGGAAAAGCAGTTAAAAAAAGAAAAAGACGCAGTTGCTGTATTGGTGGTTTTATGTCTGTGGCTGATCTCTGCAAACCAGCCAGGTCCACGTAACATCTTACCCTGAACGCAACCTTCTCCTATTTCTCCTCTACAGAAACATAGTTATATTGTAGCAAAGGGGCAACGGAAATCTGAAGACTGCTGAGCCAAAACAGATCACTTCAAAGCAGCTTATTTAA
This sequence comes from Garcialebias charrua, assembly GCA_038048925.1. Classification (NCBI taxonomy): domain Eukaryota; kingdom Metazoa; phylum Chordata; class Actinopteri; order Cyprinodontiformes; family Rivulidae; genus Garcialebias; species Garcialebias charrua. Next base: position 11,371 of record JBBPBX010027023.1, read on the forward strand.
CGCTTGCTAAATTTTTCATCACAGTAGCTTAATATCCTGGGGAAGCAGAGCTTTTGAAGTTGCTGTGAGACCGGGGATGTTCTTCTTACAATTCTTTTTCTCCTCCCTCTGCTGTACTAAAATCCCCAAACCTAAACACACGGCACATACCCAGGTCACACTTTCTATGCCGACATGCACGCAACTGACAGAATGACAAAAATCAGATAGTACAGTCTTAATGGATTTTCTATTTCTGTTTGAGTTAGTAGCTTTTTTCTGTTGTAATATAATCAAATAAAACAGTATTTTAAAGTGGTTTAATCTGTTTTTAAGCAAAAAATAAAAAGAGTTTATGTTTAAAGTCAGTTAAAGTCCATCCAAAAGTTATCTGGTTTAGCATAAACAGCATGTTGGGATGCAAATGTGACATGTATTCATGTTCAATTGTCTTTAAAACCACTAAAGCTTAACGGCAGACTCTCTAATGTTAGCATTAAGTAAGTAGAAAATACAGAATCAGACAAAAACTAAGTTTCAATTTCATACCTGTATTTTCTTAATGCACACAGTTGAAAGGTACAATTAAGTTATTTAAAAAAGTCTGATATAGATGACTGACACCTTGCTAAATGCAGTGCAATGAGAAAGCCAATATTTACTCGTCCTTTCAATATGAACTTTTTCTGTGATTATTTAAAAAAAATGGTACCTGTACTTCAAAAACTGTGTTCTATTCTAATATATTTTGCACTTCAACTATGCATAAAATGAAACATACCGGTAATTATTTTAACAAAAAATTTGTTTAATAACTAAAAATGTATTTTAATAATACAAAAATCTGCTAAATGAATTATTCCTTAAGGATATAAAAACAATAAAGGTATAATTGTTGCTATTTTCCCCTCATTACACTTAAAAGATAATGTTATGAAAGTCAAACTGGGCCATCTAAAACTGATTATTTGTAAATTAAACATAACAATACCAAACATATTATCCCTAAAGCAGTATTTGTTCTATGGTTAAAGAGTATTTTGTGCCATAATGACAATGAATGCAACAATTTGACGACAACATCTGTGTCACTGTCCCCTTATTATTTAACTGATTCAGTCGTACTGGTAACCTCCAATTGTTTTAGTCATACAGTGATTGACTAAACTTTCATAAGAAGAGTGTCTTGTGCAGTCTGACACTTGGAGCACCACACTGTTTTCATTTGATAAGCCTCCTCAGATAGGAAGCAAAAATATCTTCAACTACAAAACAGAAGTCCAGTTTCATTATTATTATTTTTTTTTCAATAATTTCCTTAATCCTGAACAGAAAAATCAACACCAGTTCTGCAAAGAAGATAAGCGCTGAGTGTGAGTTATCACAACTTGATGCAGTAGCTTCATTTTCTTTAAACGAGCTTGTCAGATGGAAGAGACGTGTTTCAGAAGGGTCGTCTGATGTTTTGGTGCATGACGCAAGTTTGCTGAAACTGCCAAAACTAGGTTAACAACTGCTCTGCTCATTACAAAAACCTGGAAGAACTGTGGGGAACCCTCAGCTCCAAGGTAGAAATGTGGTTGAAAACAATCTTAACTGATTATGCTCTGAAGATTTAAAAAATGAGTAGTTTGGCAGGGAAAGTAAAAGTAATGCTAAGAGAACTAAATATGATCGGAGAAAGAAATTGTGTGTCGCACTCGCTTTTGGGAAAGGAAAAAAAATTAAAATATTTAGTTTGCATAAAGATTGAATCTTGGAGAAGTAAAAAAAAATAATTACAGTGTATTTGGTTTAATAAGTCAACATTTATTCTGTTTCAGAGAGAGAAATATCAGAACACTAGGAAAGGATACAGTGATGTATCCATCCATCTTGGTGCCTGTTTTAAAAGACTGGAGCAGTGTTCTAATTTGAAGTTGCTTCAGTTGTCAGGTAAAAAAAAAAAAAAACTATATGTTCCACAAAATTAGCTCAATTGATTACCTGAATTCCTAAAACCAGTTTATGATGCCAGGAAGTGGCTTGCCTCCAGCCCCGCCCTCACCTGTCACCCGGCTTATACACGCCCAACCGTGACTGCTCTCTGCAGGTGATAGACCCACATGGAGCTGGTGTCCCTGTGGTTGTTTCAGGCTTGGCCAAAGCAAGCCCCAGGAACAACCAGCTGCTCACCAGCGAGCTCTCTCCCCCAGACATGGCTTCATGAAGGTGCTTCATTTCCCTTGTTTCAGGCAAGGTCTCTTTAGTCACTGAGAACCAGGAGTGGAGAAGTTCAAGTATCTGGAAGACTTGTGCATAAGCTATGGCAGGAAGGCGCGAGCGATGAATCGATGGATCCCGTCCACAGTAATGAGGCTGTTGCTCCGGTTTGTCATAGTGAAGAATGAGCTGAGCATGTTCCAAACCTCACCTATGCTCATGAGATACGCGTTGTGACCTATACAACAGGATTCCTATAGGTGGCTAACATTCGGTTCCTTAGTAAGGTAGCCAGGATCAGCTTCAGAGAAAGTGTGAGGGTGTATATCGTTGGGAGTGGGATGGAGTAGACCTGCTGCTCTTACACTATTAAAAAAGTCAGCTGAGGTTGATCATACATCATACAATCATTTAGCACTTTGAGATTTTTATTAATGAAAAGTGTGTTAAAAATTAAATTCATTATTATTATTATCTGTTTGAGGAGGAGACCTTAGACCAGATTACCCTGATGCGTCCGCCAAATTTGGTGAGTTTTCATATATGATAAAGCCCCAAAAAGGCCACTTAATGGTGGGGAAGAATAAAAATAATAATAATTAAAGCTGCAAGCAGCATTGGTATCCTCTCTGGCCTGCAAATGCCTTAGGATCCTCCAGGAAGAGCTGAAGAGTGATGCTCAATTCTCTGAAGTGATTAGGAAAGCATGAAACAGACAAACAAAAAAGTTTACACCCAATGTATCGACAAAGTTGCAGTAATAATTAACTTAAAATGTCAATAAAAACAACTGTATATAAATTAATTTAGGATAAACTTTAAGTTTTTGACTAAATTATTTTGTTGAGAGAAATCAGGCGGTTTGTGCTTAATAATAATAAAAACAATGATAATTATTTTACCACTTTTTTTTTTCCAAAAACATCTAAGTGACTTCTTACAAGTACCTGTTGACAGACAATATGTTTGATGTGCCAAAAGATTGCTGCTGTGCTAAACATAGACCTTTTTTTTAAACTATGCTATCTATGCTAACTATGTTTAAAGGTATGCATTAACGGAAAGGGAAAAAAGCCCTAAAGGTGTGCCTTTTTACAAAGGCCTGGAAATGTTATGTTTTTCTGTACATGAAGCAAAATGGCTGCCTAGAAACTAAATGCTTCTCACACCTGGTCCACACTTTATTCCATTTTTTTAAGTGTACTGAAAAGGCTGCAACAACCCAAAATCAACCCAAGATCTTGAAAATTCGAAAAGGTAACAGAACAAAAATAAATGTGGTTAAGCTTACTGAAAGAAAACCAATGCATCCTGTAATAACAAATAAAAGGTGTTAAAAACATAGTAATGTAATAATAAAATGTGACCATGCAGCATTTTACCAGGTTTGATTTGGTAATGTTGAATATTAGGACATGAAAAAAAAAAATCACATAAAGAGTTTATGCTGTCAGATGGTATTTTATTTTATTTTATATGTTTATTTGCATCACAGTTCAAATCCTAAATAATCAATGTTTCATAATTATAATAAATGTAATATTTAGGTTGACATAATTTGAGTATTGCTAAAATAAAATCATCTGTGCTTCTAATATTCCCAGACAGAAAACGTAAAAACACATTGTTGCTCACTGCTTTTCTTCGTTGTGGCAACAGGAACCTGGCAAGGCTCCTAACCCTAAGACTGACAGGTAGATTTTTTTTGTGCGTGCAAATTTACACTATAGTTTTGCTTTGAAAGAATGAATAACCTGTCAAGTAAAAGCATAAACTATTTTAAAAATAAACCACTTCATCTGTGATAAAACTCCTTTATTACCGGTACTGTTTTGTGCTGATGCATTTCTCATATTTTATCATAGTCAAATTATTTGGAAATGCACCAAAACACATGAAGCTTGCAAAATTTGCCTTAAAGGCAGTGAAAACTGAAATGGAGGTTGATCAAAGGGTGTTGTTTTACAGAAAGGTTTAAAAAAAAGCCAAGTGAACTAAGGGAACATCAGTAGACTGGTTTGAGTAATTGCAACCACAAGAGTGAGTAAAAGGTGCAGGGAGGGTGGGGACTGTAGGCAGAGAGAGTTGGGATAAAAGGAAGCAAATGGCACGCCAGAGGCAACAACAGCAGCTGGCAGTGACTGATATACCAGTCAACTGTGGAGTGCACACTTACACACTCTTTAACTGCAGGTCCAAAGCTGCCCCAGGGGGTGTGCATGGTGGCAAAGGCTGTGGCACTGGCCCCTGAGGTGGGCCCTCTTGCCACTAAGGAGAGCCCATGCCGTGCAGTGTGCCAGGGCCTGCTGGTCAGGGCGAGGTGAGTCAGAACCTGTTAGCATGACTGGTGTCCTCAGTCTGACACACTGGAATTGTCTGACATGGCCATGTGCACACGAATGTTAAACAAATGTGTGTTATGTGTGAGTGTGTGTGTGTTTGTCTGCTCGCCTTCTCTTGTCCCTCCCAACCCTGCCAGCACTCCCTTTCCTCTCATCCAGATAAAATCCTTTCAGACACAAATTTCAATTATTCACCTCATCCAAATAATGCCATGTGACAAGAATTATCCCTACTGTAATAATCCACTTAACTGGGAAAGAGCAGCTCATCAAAAAGAGAAAAGGGGCTGGAAGTGAGGGTGGTGGTGGGACTTGTCAACCAGTTTCGAATCAGGACCTTTGTAATAAGAATTTCTTCCCTTTTTGAGGAGGCAGTCTTCAAGTGCACTGGGATGATGAAATTGAAGTAAATTGAAAGAAAGCCTGGGAGAATGCTCCCACAATCAATAAACCCAGGATTAAATTAGCCTTGGCATGAAGGGATGATGGGAGAAAGATGAAGAGTGAATGGTGGAGAATGACATTGAGACATGCAGGCTGATGCTGTACTCATACAAGGACAGTGAATGTATGAGAGATGTTTTCCATCTCATTTAGCAACAAAAAAGTTCTTATGAACACCTCCTTTAACCATTATTACAAAAACAACTAAGGCTTATTGCTGTTAAATGCCATCTTTTGTCACTCTTTACTATATGAAGTGCTTATACAAGGCATAGAAAGCAAAAATGACCGCTTGCTTCTCTGTAAACAAAGACACTTGTGTTTTATTATTGTCAAACCAATTGTTTTAGACTTATAAAAGAAAGGATACATGTTTTATGTTATATATGATTAAAGCTAATGTTGCTGTTAAAATAGACTTTTTAAAAGAAAGTGTCCTCTCATCAAGCTCAGAGACGTCAATGCGATGTTGAAGTGACTCTACTAATTAGAAGTCTTTTACAATAGTGTAGCCTAGGGAAATTTGTAATTTCATCAAATTATGTAAATAAGTGCCAAAGCTTAAGAAAAGAACCTTTTAATTTTGTGTTGCCAAAAGTTGGAGACAGTCATTCTTACAAAAAAATTGACAGATTTTTTGCTTAAGCACACAATCATAGCAAAAAATTAACAATAAGAAAATGGTCAGTTGTTACTGGTTTGGATTTTTTAAAAATTAGACTCTGAAGATTTAGTACTGATTTGTTAGTATTAATGTTTAAATCACTTAAAATAGATTAAATTACAGTATGTACATAATCTAGACATTTTGCTTTGAAAATATAAAAGGTAATTTATTTAGTTCAACTATCTGTTTGGAATTGCTTACATTAACTGATCACACTTCTGTTTGTTGTCTCCAGGCCGTCTTATCAATCAAATCATTTGCATTAACCTGACTCTTACCAGCGCTTCTCTGGGACCAGCTGCTTCGACATCTCCAGGCGGAAGGCCAGGCTGAAAAAACAAATGCAGTGGTATTATAGAGCCATCTACTGGGGTACAGAGGCAGTGGTATTTTACAACTTATTTCTTTAAATGGTTCAAACATGCATAGAAAAAAGATCCTCCTGTGACTTCACTGTCATAAGAAATCCTAACTTGATTTTATATATCTAAAGCATTAAAAAATCGAGTTACAAATAGGAACATATAGATAAAATCAAACCATTTGAGTTTCAATCAATCAGTCTCATCTTCCAGTACAGGTAGTCCCCGACTTACGAGCGCTCTTACATATGAGGTCCCGGACTTACGAGCTGGCGAAAGAGAAGTAAATTTGTAAAAAATACAGCACTTTTTTGTGTTTTTAGATGAAAGTGTGTTAGCTAACCGTTTGGAAACACGTTTCCGACCATGTTTATGAACTAATATGAACGTTTTTGATGAAAAACGAGTGTTCGTAGTAGCGCTAGCATAAATGTTCCAACTTACGAGCGAAAATCCGGACTTACGAGAACACGTGCTTCGTGTTCCAACTTACGAATTTTCGTGTTACGAGCACCTCGCAGGAACGGAACTCGCTCGTAAGTCGGGGACTACCTGTACCATAGTTAAACGTAGCAATTGGAACTAAAATTTTGCTAATACATAGTTGTACATCGCAGCACGGTGATGCAGATGGAAGAGCTGCTGTCTCTCAATGAGCAGGTTGCCCTGGTTCAAATCTTTAATCTTTAAATAAAGTCCAGTTGATCTTGTATTGAACGCCTTTTTGATTTTATCATGTCCTGGACGACTGAGAATCTACACCAGCACTAGACTGATTGGTAACTCTAAATTGTCCCTAGGTGTCAGTGAGAGAGTGAATGGTTGTTTGTCTCATTTGTCTCTATGTGTCCCTGTGATGGACTGAAGACCTGTCCACTGTGTCCCGCCTCTCACACAGTGATGGCTGGACATGGACATCAGTGACCCCTGCATCCCGAAAAGGAAGAAGTGGGGATGGTTGGATGGATGGTTGTACATTCATCCATCTACACTCCTACCTACCTAGACAGTGAAATGTATATATTTTTTTATTTTACCTGTTTAAAAAAACAAACAAAGTGCAGACAGTCACCTTTGACGAGTTACACAAAAATATAAGAAACAGCTTTTTTATAACATTGTGTCCTTATCTGGGGTTGGAAATTTCATAAAGAATACAGTAAACAATTTGTTATTGAAAATACATTTTACAAAAAAAAAAAAAAAAGGTTAAAAAGCCATTTCTCTGTGTGGGCAAGAAGCAAACAAGCTACACCCCCGATGTATAACGATAGAAAAACAAACAGAAGAAAATAAATTGTAAAAACAAGCACAATCTCATCTTTTAATTTTTTAGAGCTGGTCTGGGATAACGAGACAAGAAACTGTAACGCAAGTAATTATATTAGTGAGAAAGTTTTCAAATTGCTTTATTTTTTCATATGAAGTGTATACCATACCATACATGTTATTTATAAAGCACTTTAAACAGGAACAAGTCCACACCAAAGTGCTAGACAAACAAACAAACAACAGGCAACACACACAAGAAGTACAACACGAAAGACATAAAAACATTGCAGATCATAAATAAAATGATCAAATACAAATCAGCTGGTGTTGAAAGCAACAGAATAGTAGTGAGTTTTTAACCGGGATTTCAAAACTGAGAGGGAGGGGGCCTGTTTGATGAGCAGCGGTAACTCGTTCCAGAGTCTTGGGCCTGCTACAGAGAAGGCCCTGTCTCCTCTGCGCTTAAGGCGAGTTTCTGGAACTCTTAACAGTACCCGGTCCTCTGACCTCAAAGCACGTGGAGGGACATATGGGTGTATCAGATCTGAGAGATAGGCAGGGGCGAGACTGTTCATCGATTTGTAGACATACATGAGAATTTTGAACTGGATTCGAAGATGAACCGGTAGCCAGTGCAGGGAGGCCAAGACTGGTTTAATGTGCTCACTTTTGCATGTACTAGTTAAAAATCGGGCTGCTGCGTTCTGAACCAGTTGTAATCGTGCAATGGTGTATGACAGACGTGACATCACAACACTTCTGTCTGTCCATTTAATTTAATTTCTGCTTCATTAGGTAGATTAGGTCAGGATACATTCCACACTTTTGAAACAGTTAGTCTTACTAACATTCACTTTTTGGGGTTATTTCAAGTTTCAAACTCACAATAACAGTCCTATAATTGTTGTAGCAAAGTCGTGCTTTTATGAGATACACAAGACATTTTTTTTATTATTTTGTCTTGGATGCTAGTCAGCATTTAGGAAAACAATGCACGTTTAGCCTCGGTTCCAGTGACCTTTCACCCCTTATCAACATGAACATGCAGCTATAACCAGACAGAGGCTACGCTATATACAGTACATGATATAAAACTTTGCAACATCTGGTCAAAGTAAACCGTTAGAATAACAGACAAGCCAATATATTTGTAAAAACGTATGTATAGAACTTGTAGTAATTTGTGTCCATTTCCTAACATATCTTCGAGAGCTAACTTTTAAAACACAACGTAGTTAGCATGCTAACTAGCGAGCGTCTACTAGGCTACCGTTCAGTTAGCTGAGAAAGTAACCACTAAATGAACGACAACTAAAAGCTGTAGATTACAGGAATGCATTAAATGGTTCACATTTATATTTGGACACCAAACTGTTAATGTATGAGGCATAGATAGAGACCTGTGTTGGTGAATCAAGTTGCTCGGTGGATGCCATCTTTCTGTCACTCGATAGTTCGACTGAACGGCGCTCGACTGATTTTCCTAAAACTGTCAACTTTAAAATTCACACATAACTTCAATATCAGTTTTTTTTTTCTTGGTGCGATACTCAAACGAACCAAATGCCAAATCATATTGGAAATACAATTAGACGTTTATTTTAGGCGCTTTTAGTAGATGTTATCATGATTTCCCTGTTTGACGCCTGTAACACAAAAACTACATATCCCGACGTCCATAGCGCTACTTCGGCGGTTCCGTGTTCCAAAGAGATAGCTATCATTTAGCGGCGCTGTTGTTTCTTTATGTTATAGTAAAAAATAATAAATAAACTAAATTAAGCTAGTTTTTTTAATTTATTTAGCTAAAGGCCTATAATGACTGATGGAAAAGCTTGTAAAGTGTGTAATTTCACACGACAGACATCTTACGGTGTGGTTGCTCCTTCGCTGGATGAGCTGAAGAGAAAAGGTGAGGCTATATACACTTGGCTTAACTTAGTTATAAACGTGTTTAAACAGCAGACTTTTTGCCTAAAAAATATGGTAAGCGTGTAGCTGAAGAAGTTGTTTCTTCGTGTTTGTCGTTTTAGCTTGGTTTGTTGACATTAGATGCAAAATTACATGAAAGCGATAAGTCAGCTTCCACTACAGTACTGGCATAATCTTTTTTTCTGCTCTGCTCCAGCTTGCTCTTCTTTCACGAACGAGATGTGTGCAGAAACAATTTAATTTTCATCAAGTTCTAACATGCAGCTGCATAAGATTGAGACAATCCACTGATCTAGCTCATTCCTAAAATACAAGTCACCAGGCAGGTGTTGGCAGGCCAGAACAAATTCAAATTCAGTTTCTGTCTTGACAGTGTGTTTGAATTGTATTATTATATACTATATATCACTCAAAGTGTTATTTATAGAAGATTATTGTTTAAATTGATTGTTTGAACTTGTTTTGTTTTTGAAAAAAGGGGCAGATAAAATAAGATTTCTTCTTCTTTCTGCCACCTTTCATTTTATGTATTCTTTCAGAATTTATTTATTTATTTATTT